>LJIJ01000796.1:0-74202 GCA_001718145.1 Orchesella cincta | reverse complement strand
TCATTCATCAGTTAATGTAAGTACTGTTTTGTATTTAATAAAAATATACATCACACTATGGGCAATTCTAAAAGATTCTCTCTATCTTGTGCATTTTAGCATATTTTTTTTAACTTGCTTTTTGAACTACTTTTTCCAACTTTATATGTTACAAATAGGTGCTGAATCGATAAAAGTTTTGGAACCAGAAAAACTAGTCATATTTAGATTGGCATTTTGGTGGCTTTTCCCAAAGAGCACCTATTGGATCTATTTTGCTAAACGTTTTTTCTGTGTTTTAAAACAAAAATAAAAAGAAAAAAAAAAAAACTACAATGGTCTGTTCACATACACACTGGCTACGAAGACATCTGGGGAGCTGTCAACGCTAACATCATCAAATCGATCCACGGCAAACTAGACTTGTAGTTTTAAACGTTGGACAAATTTCTGCGACTTAAAATTTAAAAAAAGTCGAAGATGACAATTTGCTGCACTCGGAAATTCCTGCCTAACACTAGTATCAGCCTTCGTTACTTAATTGCAGCTGTATTTGGACCGTTTTTGTGCAGTTCTGCCTAACGACTGTTTGAGATATAAATTTTTTCGAAATTTCTAAATTCCATTTTGTTAATGTTTAGGAAACGCTCTATTTCTCGTTGCGGGATCGATTTTGATGATGTTACCGTTGCATATGCTACCCTGAATGTCTTGTACACGTGCATTGAACAGACCATGAGTGAATTCTCTTTAAAACGCGACAGAAAACACTTAGCTCAAAAAAGAATCCAAAATAGGGTGTTCTTTGGCGGAAAACCACCAAAACTGAACTCTAAATATACAGTTTTTCTGGTCCAAAAGTATTTTAGTCGATTCAGACCCATTTACATATAGAACGTGTGGAAAAATAGTCAAAAAGCAAGCTTAAATATCTAAAAAGCAAGATACCGAGAGAATGGTGGATAAATTGCCCACTACGCATCAGAGAAATTTTGAACGTTGTAAATTGAAAATTAACTGTCTATGGCTTAGTGTGCTTTGTCTGTATTTTTCCAAAACCAAGCCTAACCTCTTTTATACTTCCTAAACGTATTTAAATTTAGAAAAATGGTAGTAGTAGAAATAATAAGTTTTCGTATATGTGTGTTTGTGATGGTTTGACGAATAAATAAAGTTTTTAAAATTTATCTTGTTTTTATCTCACATACACAAAGTTTTCTTGTAGTACCATTGCGATGCTGAAAAATATACTTCTGAGCAACGTACGAAGCTCCTCATTCACACTATGCAAACATAAAGTGTAGAACGTTGGGAATTATTGATCCAACTAAACGAAGTTTCATGGGGAAGTTTCGCTTCCTTGGCAACAAATTAAAGTTTAACATCTAACTTTTATGGAGTTTAATAAATGAAATTTTAACCCGAGTTTTTATTAAAACCCCTCTAGACAGTTTTTATTAAAAATTCTGAGGTTCAAAATTTTTTGGCTTCGGGGTTTTACTAAAATATGTGGTAATTCAAAAGCTTTTTTTGGAAACATAAATTATAAGTAAACTTGGAAAAATAATACTAAGCATAATATTGCCACTTTTGAATCAAAATTTTTGCCACTTTCACCTTGAAAAGGCCCTATCCAGTGTTTCTGGCAACCGCAAAAACATTCATATAAATTTGAAAAGCGCGTTTTACAAAATCTTAAATGCACCATCGTGTTTCAGGCAAATTGACAACTTTGCCGATTTATTACTGTACAAGACCACAATTCAGGCACTTAATAAAAATATGCCGAGTGCAATGCTAACAGCCAGACAGCCGTTTATTTCATATCGGGATGTGCAAATAAAATATTTCATTACCCAAACAACCAGATTAGTGATCGAAGCAGCGCTTAGGCAGGCCTCATTTAAGGACCCAGTGGAGCTAGTGCACCAGGTTGTAAGAACCAATTTAGAACCAAACAGTACGATGCGTACAAGGCGCAATTGTCAAAAAAAGACAGGCGCTAATGTGGTTCTCGACGGACCTTTCAAGAGCTGATTTGGTACCGTCTGAGCTTCACATAATTTTACATCAGTGGGTTACAGTACCTGCTCAATTAGAGCTAGTTAGGAGCTAATATTTAATAATCCAGTACTCGTTAGTGGTTTATTTTCGCTCATCTTAATGCAAAATATATATAAATGAAGTGAAGGCATTGATTCATTCATCATGATGAATTTATTCATCATTCATAGCATATAGTAGAGGTGACTGGATTTTCATGTTGGTGATCTTCTTCATTCAGCGGTAACTTACACTATAATCAAAAATTGCAGGCCTATTCAACAAACACTAACAAATATCCCAACAAATCTACTCATTCCTCGTTTGCACGTAGCAGTTACAACACTAACACGTAAATCTTCACACTCACAACCTCAAAGTTCTTATTTTGTTTACTGAAAATTAAACGAAGATTAGTCAGTTGAAAAAAACTGAATAATAGGCCTATTCGAGAATTAACTTTCCACTGGTCAATTTTGTTTTTATTTCCTATTCTATTTTATAATAAAATTGAAAAACTACACTTGTCACTAATTGGGAATGAAATCTGTCAGTTGACATTGGGAAGAAATACAGCAGCATGCAACACAATCGCCTTCAATGCAATAGTGAAAAATTTAGAGCGTGATTATCGTTTGTACGTTGCCGCTCTTCCAGGCTCCCACGAGTACCGCTTTGGAACCTATCTAGATATGATACATGATTCTGTAATTTTAGAACCTTATGAAATGGTACGTATTTAATGGCTGGTACAAACAAAAATTATGCGTCAATCGTATTGGTGCCTTGCAGGCTCCATTAAACGCTAGCTCCTTTTGGTACTTTTGAAGCTTTCTAAGCGCCGTTTCATTCAGTGTGTGGTTGTTTGGGGTAGAAGCCCTTATTCAACATGGGCGAAGGTAGAAGCAAGAAACAAAGATGGACAAACGTTTCTCCATTTTCTTGCTCAAACTTCGGATTTGAGCACATTTAAATATTTTTTGGAGAAAACAGGGAATGAACTGTTGATGTACAAAAGCGGAGAGGAAAACACAGTGCTGGCATTTTGCCTTTGGCAAACGAATGTTTAACAAATTTGTACGAGGTGATAAATTTTCTTATACATCAAGTCAGGATGGACCTATATCTAAAAAATACTAATGGAGAAAAACTCCACTCATTTTTGGGATTCGGCACGGTAAAGGGAATCTTAACGTTAAGATTTTCCAAAACGCTGGAGAAAGCTGGTGTAGACATTTTAGGAAAAGATAAGGAAGAAACGATAATCGCGCTGTTTGTGCATGGACAAGGTTTGGAAGACAGTGAGATGTTGGCTATTTGCAAGTTTTTGAAGGAGGAAGATGCAAACTTTCTTTGTAAATGGGAAAACGGTGTTACTCTTCTTCATTGGGCAGTTAGAAGAAAGTGCTTGAGAATTGTCAGGTTCCTTGTTGAAGAATGCGGCGTTGATATAAATGCCACTCATGAGTGTACAGGAAATAATGCACTTCATCTAGTTTTTGAAGATAAACACATCGGGCTATGCAGCCCAGGATGTGGCTTTGTATTTAATTGGGAAGGGGGTGGATGAATTACATAAAAATAAGTGGGGAGAGAACCCAATCGAATATGCTACTACTTTAGAGCGTGGCGCATTTTGGAATGCAACCTGGGGAAAATCGGAAAAATCATTTAGACATTTGAAATATCTTTAATTTTAATTGCGCGGCGACCACATAAATGTGCACATGGTTGAATATTATGAAGTGCCGGGTATGATAGGGCCTATATGGCCTATGCAAAATACTTTTTGTATTTGAAACACATTTTCCCAATAAATAGCTCCAAATACAAAATACGTATTTTAAACTCAAAAATACATTTCGTGCAAATACAATGTGTAGAAAGTCTGTAATTGTCATTTAACAGTGTTAATAATACAAATTTAATGTCCGTCAATCAATCATTGTTTAGAAATTATACGTTTGGATAATGTTGTAATATTACAAATGTTTGTAGTACCTACCGCTTACGCCTTGCAGCTTCAAAAAAGGGTACATTTTTGAGTTATCGTGTTTTTAACTGTATCGATTTCGGTACAAAAATTGACGGCTAGAGAATTTGTATTTACAGATTTTAGGGGTATTGTATAAGTAACTGATAAAAACTCAAATTTTATTTTCTTTGTACCTATTCATGGTTACTAATGTTAATATACTATGTGTGGACTATAATTGCATGTTATTTCATTCATGAATCATAATTATTTGTACATAAGAGCTATGTGAGTAATAAACAATTTTTTTTGTTTTAACATTGGGGGTCTTCACGTCAACGTTTTTCGTTGTTTTAGTAACATGACTTTTGCGATTTACAAATTAATCGAACTTGACGACGTGAACGGTCTAGTTAGAATTTTTGCATAGTAACTTTCAACTACATCTACTACATGCCCTTACTCAGAAAAACGACGAAAAGCATCATTTTTCTGAGTAAACATTTTAAGCAACCCTTTCCATGGTGAAATTTTGTAAAAATTTACTTTTGTAAAGGAAAGTTTGATTTCTTAGTAAGTCTTGTTGCTATGCAGAGTTTTACTAACTTACAAAGGGTGACGTGAAGACCCCCATTATAAATAAATATTTTTAACATACAACTTTCATGTATAAATTGTTGAAAGTGTACACTGATAATTTACCTTTTATTTTACTGAGTTTTTTGTAAATTATTTGTACATTGAAAATTCATTAGAAATAGAGTAATAATTCCAATTTTTCTGGAAAAGACTCAAAAAATTACTTGAGTATTTAAACTCAATTTTCTATCATAGGCCCCCTACTTAAAGTGTTGGTGCACATCGTTGTCTAATTTTTTTTGTACGAACGTAAAATACAAAGATACTGTTTACTGGCTGTTGATAGTTTTACAAGGCGAGTTGAACGGGAACATATTCCGGCAAGATACTATTTGTTTTGTCTTGGCCTTTATCAACATTATACGCGGCTCCTTCTGTGAATGACGATAGGAAAGGTTGTATGTCACCAAATTAAAAAAAGTGTAGTCTTGCAGATCGCTGTCAAGGCATGAGCGTGGACGGGTCAGTTTGTTACCTTTCAGGGCGCACTTCGGGCCTTTGTTTTACTTCCATTGTTCCCTGCGTGTAAATGATGACTTACCGATGACTCCGAAGGATGCTAGAGCTGAATTTTTGACGAGTTTTGGCCTAACGCGTATTATGAATTAATTCTCTCATACTGACCGTCAATAGGCCTAAGGTTTTGGATACCGTATTGTTTGTATTTGGTAAGATTGTTAGTCCTGAACAAATGCTTACATAAGCTTCGTTTATAGACAGCGGCATGGATTGGGATTTTAATAACTTTATGGAAAAGGAGTAACCTTTGGAATGCGGATGTACTTAAAAATGTTCCCCACAGTATGGTTTGAAGTATGAATGAAAAGAGAAAAAGAGACAAATGTGCTGAATAGTTGAGTGAAATACGGTTTTTAATATCGTATCAAAAATTCTTTGGAAAATATCTGATAAGCTAATCAGATTAGAGTTAAGGAACTAATATTAGTGATATACATAATCTCCTTCTGGATAGTAATGTAAAAATAACATGACAAGATAGAATCTTCAAACGTTTATATAAACAATGTTACGTAATATTAGGAAACTAGCTACTGACCCTTGACTTCACAGATCGTACAAACTAGCTAGGAGTTTAAACTACATTCATTAATGTACATATTTGAGTGATCAAAAAACATAGCAAGTAAGTATTATTCAGGTAGGCCTCAAGCATATTAGCATCACCCTCCTAAAAATATATTGAATATATTTAGTATATATTGGCAGTTTTCCATAGTTTGAGGAACGCATCCGTTTATTCGCAACTCTTGAATCTGTTCACTCAGGATGTTGAGAAGTCCTTAAGCTGTCCAATTAAGTGTGGCACCGAACGGGGATGAAGGTTCTAGTGGTAGAACTTCTGAAGCTGCGAAGACTCCTCAAGCTCGTCCCCTTCATTATCGGGTGAATCTTCAGTGATAGGCTCGTCCTTTAGTTCTTCCTTGGCTTGGCTTCGTTCTTGGCTTCGCGGCCAAAAATTCGGCTGAGTTAGGTAACTTTTTGACAAATTCTTCAAAGGGCTCCCTCTCTGACTGCTCGTAAGTCTCGGTAGGCATTTGAACCTGGCGTCTGAGTGTTTCTCCCACTGCAACTAAAAGAAAAGACAAACTCGAATGTACTTTAAACACAAATGACTAAAAAAATTACAGTTTCATGTTACTACCTGGCCGAAGAATGCTTTATTAGTTTTCAACCAAAACTCGACGTCCATGGGGAAACGGGGCATCTTGTCCCGTGGTTAATATGTTTAGCCAACGCTTCTGTCCAATCCGACGTACCAAATTTGGGGATAATTTTGGGGATTGCTACCCATTTGTCCATAAACTCGGCAGCCGTTCTTTGTCGTCTGAATGTGAACTCTCTAGCTCTTTTGGGAATTAAAGCAGAAATAAGAAAAAACATTAGCAAGCTGTTATAATAAACTTGTGAAAGTTTAAAATGTAAACATATTTCGAGTTTCAAGCAAGTTACCTTCTTCCTTGGGGAATTAACTGTTTAAGTAACAGCTTCTTATTTTTAGTATTTCCTCTGCGTGGAGGTGCCATTTTCGGAAACTTCTCGGGTTAGGGTAGTTCTAAATCTGGAAAAGAAATAATAGGGATATAAGATGGAACGAAATTGTTCACCGCAGAATTAGAAGTGGAATTATTTATAGATATACCTGAACAAATAAAGACACAAAGTGTTCAGTGACAGATTCCCTGAAACTTTCCCAGTTAGTCGATTCCCTCTAGTTGGAAGATTTCGAAACACAGACGCCTGAAAAGAATGAAAGTAAAAAATATAAGAAACCGTTAATTTAAAATAAAATATATTACTGTAAAATGTGATTCCATTCTATTGATTTACCAGAATATTGAGAAGGAAATTCAAAGTTTCCAAGAATTAGGAAATTTTGGAGCTGTTTCCGCAGAAAATTTGAGGATTTGAATTTCCTAAGATTCTATTAAAGTTAACTAAAAACTCTGAGTTGTAGTAATCCAGAGGAAAGGACAAACGAAGGATTATATTTTTATTTTTAAATAACGGTTTCTTTACATTTTTTTATTTCATTCAGTTTCAGGCGTCTGTTGTTAACGAAATCTGTCAACTAGAGGGAATCGGACTAACTGGGAAAGTTTTCAGGGAATCTGTCACTGTGTCTTTATCTGTTCAGGTATATCTATAAATATTTCACTTCTAATTCTGCTGTGAACAATTTCGTTTCCTCTTATTATTCCCTATTATTTCTTTGTCCAGGATTTAGAACTACCTTAACGAGAAGTTTCCGAAAATGGACCTACACTCAGAGGAAATACTAAGGAATAAGAAGCTGCCACTTATAAAACTGTTATTTCCAAGGAAAAGGTAACTTGCTTGAAACTCGAAATTGTTTACATTTTAAACTTTCACACAGTTTATTATAACAGCTTGCTAATGTTTTGTTTCTTATTTCTGCTTTATTTCCCAAAAGAGCTAGGAGAGTTCACATTCAGACGACAAAGAACGGTGCGAGTTTATGGGACAATGGGTAGCAAATCCCCAAAATTAATCCCAATTTGGTACGTCGGATTGAAAGAAGCGTTGGCTAAACAATTAACCACGGGACAAGATTGCCCCGTTTTCCCCCATGGACGTCGAGTTTGGTTAAAAACTAATAAAGCATTCTTCGGCCAGGTAGTAACATGAAATGTAATTTTTTTTTAGTCATTTGGTTTTAAAGTACATTCGAGTTTGTCTTTTCTTTATTTGCAGTGGGAAAAAAAACAACTCAGACGCCAGGTTCAAATGCTACCGAGACTAAAAGCAGCCAGAGAGGGAGCCCTTTGAAGAATTTGTCAAAAAGTTACCTAACTCAGCCGAATTTTTGGCCGCGAAGGCCATTTCCGAAGCCAAAGCCAAGGAAGAACTAAAGGATGAGTCTATCACTGAAAATTTACCCGATAATGAAGGGGACGAGCTTGAGGAGTCTTCGCAGCTTTCAGAAGTTCTACCACTAGAACCTTCATCCCTTTGTTCGGTGCCACATATGATTCGACAGCTTAAGGACTTCTCGACCATCCTGAGTGAACAGATTCAAGAGTTGCGAATGAGCGGATGCGTTCCTCAAACTATGGGAAACTGTCAATATACTATCAATATATTCAACATATTTTTAGCAGAGGGTGATGCTAATATGCTTGAGGCCTAACCTGAATAATACTTACTTGCTATGTTTTTTGATCACTCAAATATTGTACATTAATGAATGTAGTTTAAACTCCTAGCTAGTTGTGTACGATGTGTGAAGGTAGGGTCAGTAGCTAGTTTCCTAATATTACGTAACATTGTTTATGTAAACGTTTGAAGATTCTATCATGTCATGTTATTTGTACATTACTATCCAGTAGGAGATTATGTATTTTACCAAACATGAGTTCTTAACTCTAATCTGATTAGCTTATCAGATATTTTCAAAGAATTTTTGATACGATATAAAACGCGTATTTCACTCAATTTCAGCAGATTTGTCTCTTTTTCTCTTTCATTCATACTTCAAACCAACCATATTGTGTGGAACATTTTTAAGTACATCCGCATTCCAAAGGTTACTCGTTACTCCTACACAGTCACATAAGTTCCTTAAAAGTGTAAATAGGCAACGGATGGACCGATTTGTTCTTGTTGAAACTGCTGAAACTGGAAGTAAGCATATAATAGAAAGTTATTCCAAATCCCAATCATGGCTGTTTATAAACGAGCTTATGTGAGGCATTTGTTCCGACTAAAATTTGACAAAAATACAACAGTTCCAAAACCGTAGGCTGTTGAGGTAGTGAGATAATAATTATTTTAAATACGCGAGTTAGACAAAACTGTAAAAATTCAACTCTAAATTCTTCATCATCGGTAAGTCAGACATTTACTACGAGAAAATGGCAAGTAAACAAAGGCCGAAGTTCGGCCACCGAAAGGTAACAACTGTCCTTTTCCACGCTCATGCTTGACAGGATCTGCAAGACTAGGTTGAATGTAACTTTCTATCATATTCAAGAAGAAGACCGCGTATAAATGTTTGATAAGGTAGACAAACCAAATACGTATCTTGCGAATATGTTCCAGTCAACTCGCCGTGTCAAACTATCAACAGCAGTAAACAGTAACTTTATTATACGTTCGTACAAAAAATATAGACAACGATTTGCACCAACACTTTAAGTAGGGGGCCTATGATAGAAAATTGAGTTTAAATACTCAAGTAATTTTTTGAGTCTTTTCCAGAAAAATTGGAATTATTACTCTATTTCTAATGAATTTTCAATGTACAAATAATTTACAAAAAACTCAGTAAAATAAAAGGTAAATTATCAGTGTACACTTTCAACAATTTATCCATGAAGTTGTATGTTTAAATATTTATTTTATGTTAAAACGTTCTTTTCGTTAATTAACGTTAATTCTTCCTCGTGTGTACCACTCGCCTTGCGCAGGTTGTTAATGAAGTTGTCTTTGTTGTTTCAAGGCTTTCCATTTCCCAGCTGTTTACCAGGAAATTGGAAAGCGCGTGGGAAGATAAAGGCTCCAGTTGAAGTTGAAGCAGTTTGAGAGACGTGCAATCTTAAAGGAATTCCAGAGATTCAATTGAAGTTGAAAGCCAGATTCTTGCACGTTTCATGCACCGCCGTAGCACAAGAAGGATCTGAATGAAAAATTGCGTGAGTAGGAGCCACTTCGTCAAACCCGTCAAGAAAAATGTCAACAGTTATATTTGTTGTGTCTTTGATGACTTCAAAATATCTTAACTCAAAAAGACTTTTGGTGAGAGCGTAATTACTCCAACTGCTCATCATTGCAGAGACCACGTCACCAACCTGAAGTTCACCAGAACCCACCTGACGTACAACAGTCTGAGCGAGCTCGTTAAGAACAAAGAAGCCTACAAAGTGGGTTGGATTAGCAGATGCAATTTTTGTTGCGATTTTTGAAAAAACAACCGATTTTCCTGAACCCGATGGACCAAATACAGTGATAATGCTATCTGTACAATTCTCAATGTGCCCCAAAATCTCTTCTTCCTCAAAAATCCTGGACCCTGACCTTTTAACTACCTCAATATTTTTAACAAGTTCCCAGCTTTGAGAGTAAGGCTTCAATCCCAACGACATACAATGCTCAAAATGCGTCCCAGCATATGTCAACCAGTGGGATGGTCTTTTTAAATGCTTGAAAATGGCTTGGAATATCTCCTTATCGTTGGTTTCATCCGTGTTGCTAATTAAAACTATGCTACATGACCGATCCAGCCTTTCAATATCCTTTGTTTTTTCGATTACTTTGATGATCCAGTTTTTTATGACGATTTTGAAGTCAAATTCTCTAATACCGCTAACCACAACCAAATCATCCTGAAAGATTGAAAAAGACTTGATTACATACTTTCTTGAGAAAGATCTCGGCAAATAACATTTTTGGGTAAGAGGTGGAATTGTTGTATAGCAAAGTAGTGGCTTCTGGTCGTAAAAGAGCTCTAATAATAATTTTTCATTAATGTTATTTCTAAGCAAACCTGAATTAATTTCAAGATGATATGGATTTAGAAGATCTCGTAAGCAAACCTCAGCTTCTTGAAATTTTACCAAGCGTGTTAAAACTGTTTCTTGGAAGGTACGCTTTAAGTCATCCCAAATTAAAGAATGTTTACTTATTCTAGCATAACTTAATAAATTGGTATTGTTACTCAATTTCAGGGCTTCCAAAATTTCATGGGGTTTCACAGTTGTAATTATAATCCACCTGTTGCGCATCACCCCAAAGTTTCCTATAAATTCTTCAAAGTTGCTGGTAACAATAATGACAATTGTCTTCTTGACGTTGGTCTAGATCAGCAAAGTTGAAGTTGAAGGGAAAGCGTGCGAAACAAGCTGATTCCTGGAAAAGTTTCACTTCCTTCGAAAAGTATTCTGGCTGCTTCCGTCTGTCCTGTTTAACGAAGAGCTAGAGCGAGCAAATCAAAGGAGTCCGTTCGGGTGATGACGACCTCGTAAAGTTTGAGAGATTGGGACACCTTTCCCTCAAATTTCAGAGCATCCTAATAAGTTAAAATGCACAATTGGTCCTACATATATTGTCTTCTATTTTAGATGTTTAAATGAAAGATAATTTGATCTTTTTACCAATGAGTCGCAATCATTAGCACCGAGAACGCCATGAAGTCGTAGCTTAGCCAAAAGCAATGCGTTACAGGTAGTACACTGTACTAGTTTATCCAAATGGCGAAGAATGTATTTTTCCTGGTGGAGATTCATTCTAAAACAATTTTATTAATAATGGACTAACATCCAAACCAAATGAAAACTCAACAGATGTAAAATAGTTATTAGCAAAATTTCGCTTAATAGAATCGATAAGTTGACGACGGAATGAGTATGATGAAAAAGATTTCGTCCATTTATTACATACATTAAATACTGTTCATCAGTTCATCATCTGTTATCATTTCGATGATATCATAAGTGGATAATTTATTCTTGCATGCTTAATACTATGGTTATCTTCTCCTAGATTACTGACGCAATAAAGATTATATGGAACGAACGTGAACAACAGGTATTTGAAGGTTATCAAATGAATACCTTGTTATGCTTTTATGATACGCATATTTTCTTTCCAATGGGTCATGAGCTTTGAGTATTCCTTTTTTACATCAAGTTGTTCAACAGTCAGTTGATGACAGTTGATCTTGTTCATTCACCCACACAGCTTTACATCCTGAGAACAAATGGAAAAATGTCAATGGAAAAAATCAGAGTAAGGAATATACACACGAGTATAAATGTATGTTCTAGTAAAAACATTTACAAATCTAAAACTACTATAGTCGTTTAATTATAAAAAATGATTATTTTTCCTATTGCTGATGTGCGATGAACCTTATTTAGAAGAACAACAGTTGTATATAAGTTTAAGCATATAAGGCATTTACTCTTATCTAGGATTGAGTCCCTGTCCCATGCCAGTGAGTGAGTCGCTAACAGGTGGTAGGAGGTAATACAGTTGTAGATTCACTTGTACTAGAATTCCTTTGCTTCCAATCTATACATTCCTTAGAATAAAACTCGATTACACTACGTGCGTTGTTTGTGCGTGAAACGAACCCTATTCATTTTCTTAATACATATTAATCACATACGTTATATATACCATTGATTTTTCAGCTTCAGGTCTAATAGCTTCTTGTACCCAGTACAGTTTCGGACATTTTCAAAGAAATGTATTGTTGGGAATGTATGATATCAAATCATGACTTAGCTTAAATTATTTTACAATCGTTCTTATTGTTATTACTAATCATTGCAAACGTATTTATTAATCATACTCAGAATGTCCTGTTGTTATTCAATTCGATCCGTGGAATGGGTTATTATGTCAACGTTTTGTTGAAAATAATTGTTGGATAATATTATATAAAATGTAGGAAAATAACATCAAAGTAGAAAAGCAGTAAGGAATTATAATACTTTCAAAACTAATCCAAACTATTCGTTACTGACGTTTTTATTGATTCTCCTATAGATGTCAAAACAACTTTTCGGCAACAAGCTGTTTTTGACTCGCTATTCCATTTTATTATTCCACTTTTAGCATTTTTCAGCAGCTATGTCCATCACTAAAAATGTATTTCGACCAGCTCGTCTCGTTGGTAAGAGAAACTTCTTCTTATATTCTTCTCCGTCGCCAACTGGAAAAACATAAATTTGCACGATGAAGTTGATAAAAGGTTAAGAATTTTAAGGGACAATGTCCGAATTCCACAACAAACACTTTTGATCTTGATCTGTCTGCCAATGGATGTTTTTCGGGAAACCGGACAGATTGTGAAAGCTGTCGAACTATATGTTCTTACATGTTCCATACAGTAATCCGGATAGTTTTCGGAGAATTCACAATCTGTGAAGTAGTATCTATAATCTCGAGTTACAGCAATTGAAAAATTTCGCGGAATTATCAAGCCCTCATACAATCACTTTTGTTATTATTTGCGTGATATGAAAACAAAGTACTCCCACTCCCCACTCTTACAAACATTTTCCATTTCGAGTTATTAGTAACGTTAAAATAAAAGAATCTGTTTTCAAGTTCAATCAAATACCTAGAATTTTTCAAGGATTTTACCTTCCCAGACGCATTCGTCTGAAACCGGAACGTTAACCTTTCCACTAGTTATCCTATTTTCATTGAAAAAGTGTGGGAGGTAGACAGTCTTCAAAATTCCTCCTGTCCATTATTCATCTCAGTCCTACGTAACTCTGTTTGCAAAGCCTTCAAAGAACATTTCATACTCGACACTTGTCTTTTCCGCTTTAACTGAGATATCAAATATAAATACTAACATTAAGTAATGACAGTATCTATATTTGATTCGGATTCGGAAGTACTTCCGAATGTGACATGCTTACTAGTTTATCCATTAAGTATTTCCACGTTGGTATTCCTTTTTTTTATCATTATCTTACACTATATTAACAACAACAACGGGAAGTTCTCAACAACCTACTATCATATTCAATTGATCTACATTTACTGAAAACAATAAACGACTTTCAAGTTGCCCTTAAGGTTTATATCGTTTAATTAATGAAATTATGCTTCTATGTAAGTATTGAATGATTTCAGAAAGGGTAGAAGAGAGGTAAAAACGGAAGAAAATGAAAGAATAGGACAAATACCTCGTGATTTACTTGACCCACCATCCACTCCTTTTACTGGTTTAAGTTTTATTGTATGCTTTGGTAAGTTTTGATAGCACTACCCCATTTGTAAATTTATTTATTTATTTATTTAAATAAACTATTAGATACAAACCTTTGAATTAACTCCCACATCACGCACTCGCCATTTATATATATATAAACTATATATAACTTCCAAAACGTCCCACGGTTCCACTTACACAACATCTTGCATATCTATTGCATACTTATCATTTCACCAACGCGTATACTATTTGCACTATATTTCTGGCAACAATTTCCTCTGGAGACTCACATTCATTCTAATGGGTTTTCTGGGAACCCCAAACCAAGCGGAAAGAGTTTTGGAAAATGGTATATAATATCACATTATGTTACACCACTAGAGCTCCTTTCTACCTCCCACTTTATTATAATGTAGAACATTGCAATTTGTAAGCGTTATTGAATGTAGACACACTACTTCATACCAAAATTACTACTTTGTTGACAAAGGATTCCGGAATGAATGCACATTATGGGTGTGCAGATGGCAGGGACATAATTTATTATCTCATATTAGCATTATGGCATTAACATTTTATCTATTGGCAAAATGATAATGAGCTTGAATCGGTCCATTATACATCACATTATATGACAGAACGTACAAAATGTTACCCGGTTCAAAAACAGTTCATGGCTAAAATTATTCAGCCGGAACACATGGAATAAGTTGAAGAGTTTAAGCTGAAATACATTTTATTGAATTAAGTCAAATTTTTGTTTCGATATTACAAAACAGATCTGAAATTCATAGTGAAAGTTACTTGTGTCATTTTCTATCTGATCCAGTTTGGTTTTTGACTCTTTGTCTTCCTGCCCTACACAATCATTTTCCCTGAAGCCGTCAAATGATTTCTCTTAACGTGTTTAGCCTAGATGTATAGTTTCAATGTGTACCGGTTATTCACCCTCATCCCACAAAGAGAATCCCTTGAAAATTAGAGGTAAGCGTTGTTTTTTAAATGAACCAATTATTTTAGGTCATTGACATGCTTATTGTTCCAAACACGCGTCTTCTATTTGTTGTTCAAAATATTATGAATAGTACTTTATCGGTCGACTTGTATTGTTCCGGAATCCCATTCATTCCCCCTCGGCGAATTTGCTTTGAAATAGCTTGAACAAGAGATTTTCCCCTTATCATTAATTCTTCGTCACGGGATCATTTTAATTAAATAGAGAGCTATTAGCTAATAGAGACAAAGTTGGTATTGTACTTTTTTGTCGAGTGAAATCCACTTGCTTTGAAAAATAGCATTTCTTTTCGTAATTACTTCAGACATACAATTTGTCTCCATTCTAAACTATCAAGTAAAATATCTTGATCTCTTGCTGGATTTCAAACTAACAATGAAAGATGGCTGGATTGGCATTTTGCATTCATATTCTGCTGACTTAATGACATAGTCATTTCGGAGAAATTATTCTGTGACTTATTTCAACGTCAGCAAGTATTTTACATATCTTTGTATTGAATTTCGAGTTACACAGGTTACATATTTCATAGGCACTTATGCATTGAAGTAATGATGCAAAAATAAGTTCAAACACTTGAATGAACACACTACGAGTGGGTTAGTTTTAGTTAATTCGTTTCGTAAACTTATGTAGGGACATAGCTGAGCATTTTTTCATGACGTGCTCCACATTTTATTTGATCCTAAAAAGTGTCTAGAAGTATAAAAGGGCATTTAGAAAAAAGGTTCTTTATTGGTCTCAAGAGATTCAGAAAATGGCAGATCCAGTTCCCTTCAATTCGTTTTGAATTGAGCATGCAACCCAACATCAAAGAAATAGAACGGGATTCCAGGACTCCTTTCATATCCAGTTTTGTTTTGCAAGGTTAATGCTAATGCATAAAATGAGCTGGGGTTTCTTCTGCTTAACTCACAATCAAAATTGATGCTATGCATGGCATTGCATGCTACATAAAAAGTGTTATCATAATGTGTGTTATTGTTCCGTTGGGAATTTTATACCAAATGATACAATGGCTTCTGGGAAGAAAACTTTCTTGAAATAAAACAAACTCGGCGAGAAAAACGTTGTTTGTGTTTGTCCGTAAAAGAAATAATAGAATGGCAAAAGCTAAAGCAAACAAACCAGACCTGTTGTGTGGCTTCATTATTTGTGAACTGGCTTTGTAGTAATTTTATTGTATTTTGGAACATCGTTATTCCTCAAGGTTCAAGAATTACTGCTCTTTACTAGCGGAGTAGTAAAAGGAGAAAGATGATTTTCACTCTTCTCCAAATATTTACATTTGTAATATTTTGACATTTTGAAATGGTCATTAACGCTACTTGTCAAAGTGAATAGTTTCTGTTTTCTACAAACATTTTTCAAGTTCACCAAAGCTTAATTTGTTGCCATTTTCATGTCATGGAAGTGATTTGGTAGGGAAAGTTCAATAGAATAACATGCACATGAATATATGTATGTAGGGTAATGGGCTTCGAAACTGTATGATAAATTATTACAAATTAAAAGCTTGTTATTATTAAGCCACTTAACCGGAGGGCCTTTCGTGAAGCTACTGATAATGATACGCTTACGTAAGCAAAAACATTGGTCGAAATTACATTCCTCCATGAACAGGATTCAACTGTTAAGCTGTGGTCCTCAGTAAGCTGTACTTATGCTTATGCTTACGTTACAAGTGTTGACCATGACTTAGAAAATGTTACAAAATTTTCTAACTAAACTTTACCGCAGACCATAGTATGCTAGTATCATTTAATTTTAATGTAGTGTAATTTTAATGTAGGATATACACAGGATAAAATATTGCCAATCACCAGTTTCAAAAACAAATTAAATGCTAACAAGTTTATATAAATTTGCACCTTTTTGCAATTTGAACAAGTATTTTTGCAACTTCAAATGCACGTGAAGGCACCCGCGCCAACTATGTTAATCAATCAAGGTTTGGAATTAAAATATATTTTCAAGTTGGTTGTAGATTTATCTCGATTGGTGTACCCACCCCGATTTTGTTGCTTCTCGTTCT
The DNA here is from genome assembly GCA_001718145.1 of Orchesella cincta. Lineage (NCBI taxonomy): Eukaryota > Metazoa > Arthropoda > Collembola > Entomobryomorpha > Orchesellidae > Orchesella > Orchesella cincta. The sequence goes on along the minus strand of LJIJ01000796.1, from coordinate 57,302 downwards.
GGAAGGATTTCTGTATCAATAACGCAGTAACATAAAAGTTTTACATCTCTCTAATATTTCAGTTTCAACTTTGTATCTTATATTACGTAAGCATCGACAAGTTGTACCAACGATCTACTTGATTATCTCATTTGTTACAACTTTTAAAATATTTTAAACATCATCCACATTATGCACTTTTTCTGTCACAAAGCTACTACGCAGGTAATTTGCGACACATTTCATAAAAATTACTACTTTACGGTTTCTAAATTCATCATCTCAAATGATCAAACTGAAACATGCTGCCTTTTTCGAGCTACCATCCCATTTTAGTAATAAAAATGTTGGAGATGTCATAAGTGATGGGAGGCGCACTGTGTTTTATTACATTACACAACTACCTCATATTACTAAGTAGGTATATTGAAATATTGCATACAATTTCGGGATGCCGAGGATTTGTTACCACATTTCCAACTGTCATTTCACAAAATCCCACCCAGTCTCTGCTGTGCAAGCAAACTAGCATCAGAGAGAAAGCAAATTACAAAAATTTCATGTAACCGGAAAATAGCAAGACTGTGAGCTGCAACTGCTGTGTGTGTGTGATTTGATGTAATAAACAGATGAAACGGATTCATTTCCTGCATTCCATCTTGGTCTTGCGTTATACTCGCGTATTATTATTATTTGTAGTAGGAGCAGCATCAAAGACCGTAGTAATTTGAGCATTATGTGTGTAGCTCTCCTGAAATGAAAAATGAGCAACAAATCCTCTTTGAAGTTTGATTGAAATGACAATGACAATCGGATGATGTAAGCATCACGACTCACGTACTTAAGTACTCCTGCGTAAGTACGTCGTGTGTAGGTAGGCAAAAGTATATTTTTCGCTGGCTGAACACAATCCTCTGATTTTTGGAGGACTTCGCAGAAGCCGGAACTAAATGAAAGTCTTTGGAAAAAACCCTGTAGCTCATAGCATCCATGATGATCCAGGCTGAATTAAAAATCCAGAAAACTTTTTCCCTTTTACATTCTCCTCTTTTTATCCAGCTTGAGCTAAAAATAGATAATTTCCCTAAAATTGGTTTGCATACGAGTCAATTTCGTTGGCCATTGCTACTTTCGAGACTTTGAGGGGCTCTAATATCCGGATATTCAAGGACTCCATCGGCATCCTCACAGAAAGATAGCCCCATGTGAACGGATGATCAGAAGGAGTTGGAGAAGTGAAAGCAAAGTTTTCTTTGGAACTTTCTTCAAAGCAACAAGGCTTCTCATGTCATGTTTTCGTTGTTGAGTAACTTTCACCGGGATTTATTTTACGGATGCGAGGAACGATGAAAGTGAGTCAATGACGCAAAGAGAAAAGTTCCACATGTGGAATATTCTGTCATCAAATATTGTCGGCGAGGTTAAGTAGATTTTTCTAGTTATTTTTATGTACCCTTGCTGTGATGGGCTTATTTAGCAAGAACTTTGATGAGAGAGAATCTGAGAATATGGGTGATTTATGCATACAAAAATCTGCGATTAGGATGGATTTAAAAACTGAAGCCAGACACTTACAGCATGTGCTGCAGTCGTGATTTCCGTTTTGATAACTGGTGATCCAAAAACGCTGAATTTACTGAACAAGTCTAGTTGTTACTGGAGGAAGCAAAAGATAAGGTTCGTGACCTAAGAAAACTGCTCAATCTTTTGTAGAGAGGATTAGTGATGAGACATGTCTACTCCGATTACATAATACACATTTAGGAAGGTTCTGACATGCAATTGCTACAGACATTGCAGAGTTCCATCTCATGAGTGAATAGAACATATTTTTTGTTTTAACTGAAATGATTTATGGAAGCAATAAGTAAATGTAATTTAATGGGGAATAAGTTATTTAACTAACAGTAGACTATAAACTATAAGTTTTCTAGCTCAGGTAGAATTTTTATTAATTCCATGATAATTTGAGTTGTACCTGTCCTGCTATTAACGATGATAGCTCGAATTTTACTATATTACATAGCAGCTTAAAAATTTAATTAAACCTAATACAAAAGTGAGTCGGTGTGAAACTAATGATATCTTCAGATCAAAATGAAATTAGATCAGAAGTTAGCAGTAAAACAGGATATCGAGGAAACTAGTTTCAGTAGTGTAGTTTATTTCTCACATAATAATACATGCTACTAGCTCCCACGATAATAGCAGCATACATCATAATGGTACTTCTGGTCAGCCCAATCTTGCACTAACTTGAAATAAATTTAGTTTTAGCATAAAACCATTATAAACGCCTTTGGTCTTCACAATTTGTATCAAAACAAAGTTATTACGAACATGAAGGTCGTCTTGATTGGGTATCTGATAGGTAGAATCTGCTGTTGTAATTTCGTAACGTGATTAGAAGTACACAAATTAACAAACTTCTTGCTATATGAACGTCTGCTTGAGACTACACAGCTCTAGTACGTCTCCCGATTAGTTTACAAACATTATTTTGAAATAATGCCTGGATTAGTTAAATATGATAAATATTGAGAATTAAGTTTGCAACCGTTCATGATTTAAGGTTGGCCTGTAAATAATATTGATGGTGGAAGGTATCGTAAATCCAGGTGTCTTTTGTAAGCTACCAAAGTATACTCTAATTACAATTATCAATAGAATAAAAATGCGAATTCATCGAAAGAACCCATTTTCAAAATTCCACATATTACCTATTTTTTATTTTGGTTTTGTTCCAGCCTTACTGCTGCTAAACTAATGCACAGGTCGACACCCTTTTCATATCTAAATGCAAACCTCTGGGAAATGCACTACATGACCACACGTCGGCCTTGTTATCTGGCTCCACCATTTTCGGAAATGTTTTAAGCACACAAGCAATAACTACAACGCAATCCCCGTCAAATTTATCGTGGCAGGTAATAAGCACAACAGGTAAAGTTATTATGACATATACTACTACACTTTATGCCTTTTTGCAATACCTTATGATAATCATAAAGTCAGTCAAGCGGAATACATAAACTTAAGTTTACCTTTGGCCTCGCCAAATATGGTAGTTGTGATGTGATGTCGCACAACCATAACCACAAACCATCCTAACCTGAACAACAACGGTGACAACAACGTCCTACATTCTTGTTAAACCCCAAGCGTGTTTTTGTTACCTAATCTGTCTCATAATAAGACAAAAAGGAATACGAAGCTAACCTCCCATGTAGGAAATCATTATCATCATCACCATCTCGAAAAACTTTAAGTTGGCAGTTTGAATGTTAAATTCCTTTTCCCAGGTTTCGATAGGTATAGTTAATAGTTCTTAACCAGAGAGCTGACATAGCGGTTTCTCTTCTTTTGCAATGATATCGAGCCGACAGGCCGAGCTAGAACCAAGCCAAATTCTAGGCTGGAATCAAATAAGGTAAAAATGTATATAGGTATCATGTGCAAGAAGTTACAAAGACAATTTTTCATATGGCAAATGCACCAACACCAGAAAGTCCATATCTTCATGCTGCTTGCCAAGCCAAGCTTGCTTCCATTCTGCAACAGAGCTTTAAACATTCTTAGCATTTCGTTTGCGAGACAAGGAAAAAGCGTTGGTCTGCTCTTGTCTTGTAACCACTACATCAGCAGCGTTCTTTGCAGGAGGATCAGAAAGGAGCAAGAAGCTTTCTTCTTTTTTGCACGGCTAATCACAAATTCGCAGTTGTCTCGCTCACTTCATCATAGTCAAAGTCAGATCAGGGCCAAGCCAAGAGCCAGACGCTCATGAATATATCGAGCAGCAGTGCAGCAGAAGAAATTGAATTGGATTGAGTGAACAAGTGAACAACTAAGAATACACCGTCTCAATCTCTCAAGAGAATCATTCCAATCCATCCACATTTAAATATTTTTGTGTTCAGGTTCAAGAACAGAAACAGTGAGCTGCTTGCATAATTAATGTAAGCGAGCAGTTACACACACAAATACTTTGGGAAAGGAAGTCATAATAATACACAGACAATATTTTTATGGTTATTCAATTTCCATCCCATCTCAACACTATTTCGGTACGTCTTCTTGAGAATTACTTGTGCTAAGAATTCCACCCAGTCGCAAATGATTAAAATCAACTCACAAACTGTTGACGAGTAAGTCAACTCGTGTTGAAATGTTACTGTCGCGGATGTGTTAGTTAAATGTGAGTGATCGCGAATCCAAAACCATTTTATGGAACTCCCTCAGCATGTTGTCGTTATCATCATCGTCTGTAAGGAAGCTTGAAGGACGTTGGTTGGGGTAAGATGAACAAATTTTGATTCCATTCCAAATACGTCTATTCGTCATACGCAATAAAAATATTTGGTTGTAAGAAGTCATCAACGTAAGTATAAATAGTTTTAATATTGCATGAGCAAGGAAGCAAGCATTACTATTGATGTTTACAACTTTGTTCATTTGATGATGACGATGATGAAGTCTTAAAGTTATTTTATTTTGTATTTTCCATCTCATTAAAATCCTACATAATCGGCTTTGAGCACACGTACATACTTAAGCGTATAGGAGGTGAATAAATGCGTATATCAAGAATATGATGATAATTTGATAATACTGAACAGAAGACTACTTTTGTTGGCTTCTTAGCAAGTCCAAGCTTTCAGAAAGCTTGTTTTGCAGCTTAGAAATCAAGATGATGATAACGTTGACGCTTCCAATTTCATTGACTCATATGGATGGATACACATAATTTAGTTGGTGCATAGTACAATTGGAATTTGAGACATAACAACTACACTTTTTCAAGCCACTTTGCATTGCAGTAGCATCTCATTATAAGTTTTTAATTTCAACAAGTGAGCATAGTTTCATGAATCATGAGCATAATAATCTGTATCACTCTCTGATACTTACTTGGTGAGCTCTGATTACAATTATTATAACTTTGTGTTGCCATAAATTGTCATTATCTAATGTGGTAATAAAAGTTGGGCTTAATTATGTCATTTCTAGCTAAAGAGTATTAGACTCGTGTTTTCTCTAATACAACATGTCAGTCTGAAAAGTTTCTTGGGAAGCTACCAGGAAGTAAAGAACTACAGCATTACGTAAAGTTAAAGAATGAATTCGGAATGAATTTGAAATATTATAGGACAGGTATCAAATAGCAAATGCAGTTTTTCATTTCAATAACCTGAAGAAAGTTTGCGAAATTGCAAGTAAAATGAATGAATGAGGCGTGCATGCGAATTAAATCGTAACGATCGTAATAATTATCTCTGAAAACTATAAAAAGTGGATTCTTTAAAAACTAGGGGCACTTGAAGAACCTTATTATTTCGAGATTTAATTCCAGACAAGCTTTCAATCCTGATGATGTCTGGAATTGCTGATTTTATTAAATTATCTCAATTTGTTGGGCTGGTTATTGACCTAACAAGCATCGTCATCAAATTCGAGCAAATGGTTCCGCTCCGGAAAAGTTTGAAGTTGGAACATGTAGTAATCAGCTTACTTATAAAGGCTTAAAGGTGATTTTGCTGTACCAAAAATATACGAATGAACATTTTTTTGGAAAACGTTCACTTCGACAGCGTCATGCGAATTTAAGAAATAATATTAATTTTTGATAATAGATACTTTTTTGAAGTAGCGGGTGTAAAACATCCTTAAAGTAGTTGTGTTTGATTGATTTCACAATGTTGTTGAATAATATTGGAAAATATAAGCCAATTTGAACGTAATTAATCTACCTACTAACAATACTAGGGAAAAGACTACAATGGCGACAGTAGATGATTTATATAGATACATCAAAGCATGCATGTTTAAAACTATTCTCTCCCTTTGTCATTCATGTTTTAACCTGCAAGCTTTAGACTTAAGTATACAATCTTTCAATGTACATGCAGCTAGAAGTATCATCAGAAAAGTCATCAATCAAGTTGCTTAAAAGATTGTCCGATCCGTATGAATTATATTATGGTGAACACACTGCCTATTAACCTTATCCGCTTTTCATATGTAGTGTTTACTTACACCTACAGCAATGCTAAACTTCCAATTCCAAATCCTTTCTACAGCATTCAATGCAACACCAAAATAATCAGCTATACCTAGAATATACAATATCGCTCCTATCATTCATCCGAAGATCTGTTTTTAATCACTTTGCCCCGGTTCTCCTGAACCTTCTCAGAATCGCGAAAAGCAATACAAATACCGACCACCCGACACAACAAATTTTATAAAAATTACTATAAAAATGTCGTATATCAAGTCAACATCCGAAAAATTTGTAAAAAATGTGTATGTGTGTACACACCAAGTCTCCTTTTCCATAATTTATTGCGTCAGTAATGTTGACTGATAACAGTGGCAGTTTAATGTATATAACATTTCCGTGACATTATTGCCTATGGCCATTCCCGTTTGAAAAAAAGTCTTATGAAAGTAAGACGTCGTGTGTACACGGTATAGTTGTTGCGTCCTCGACTCACTTTTAAAAAGTTACCTACTGTGTCATATACTAATAAAAATAACATTACGTAACAGAACTTTATTAAATTCAAGATAACTGTCAAAAGGGAACGAATCGCTGGAGAATATTGCCATCTCAAATATTCAGTTGAAGTTTAGTTGTCAACCTAGCAGAGTAGAAGTCGTACCACTTATTTAATTTCCTGAATCCCGACCCAACTCAACCGCACTAATAAAAATCGTGGCTGCTCAGTTTTTCTGCAACACTTACTTTCCTTTCGCAATCGGGATATTACTTCTTTTTGATATTTAATACACTTGAGTTTTCCCTCTCACTGTTTTTTATAAAAGGAAACTAAATGAGAAAAATGGCCAGCTTCCTCTTCATCTTTTCTAGCAAGCTTTCAAAGCAACAACGCAACTTGTTTTACACACCATGAAATTTTAAGCTTGGTATGGTTTGCAACGCAATTCATCACAGTAAAAAATAGTTCAGAGGCCGGCAACTTTCATCTCTGAAAGCTCTTCCTTCCTAATCCCTTTTCATGAAGGAAGCTGTTTGTTTGCGGTTCAGAAAATTGTATCCTCTTTCATTTCTTTGATGTTTTTGACTTTCTTTGCCACATTTCAAATGTATAGAACGTTCCTACAAAACATCTTACCTGCCATTCTCCTGCATTGAACCACCCACTGAAAAGTTTGAGCTGATTGTGATTGTGATGATTATTATCGCTCAATTTTCCACACATTTGGCAAGCCCCCCAAGCTGTTTTGAGTTTGTGCTTCTTCATCTACAAATAATGGCTTCTGGCAACCGAGCTGTTGTTGATGATGAGGAAAACCTCTTTGTGAACAATTCGTCTTGAAGTCGGCTGGTGTGTGAGCTTGCATTAATGATCGGAATTGGGGTTACAAAGATGTTAACTTGTGAGCGAACAATGGAAACAGTATTCCGTTCCGATTCCGTTGCTGCTTTCAACTTCCTTCTTGACATCCTCCGCCTGTTCTGTTCCTTTACCTCATTTTTAACGGGTTGTTAGAGTCTAGTGCAAGCAACCATCTATTATAATTTGCACTCATATTTGTGAATTATTTATATATAAAAATGACATGCATAGTATTATAATCAATCTGAAATGCACACTTTACTCGCTTCAGTGAGATAGAGATGCTTTACGTAAACGCATTGTTAGCCTTGTTACATTGCATAAGCTTAGCTTAATGAGTTTTGTTGTTGCCCCATGTTCTCCACTATAATGATTTTCCATCATGTAAGAAGCTCTTATAAATGCTCTTTTCGTGAAAAGCCCCCATATAAATCTTTTCAGTCTGGAATTCTGGCTGCATAACACAATTATATTTTTTTGTTAATAGCTTCATAAGCCCGGCTTTAGCGTTTTCAAGGCTTTGACAATTATCTACAAATGGGCTGTCTGCAATCAATCGCATCAATTGAAGTGATTTCTTCTATATTAATAAATTATTAATATTACTGCGGGCACACAGGATTGGTCGCAAATCCACTGGTGGCTGAATTTCTTGGAAGTTTCATGTTCAGTATTAATTTTGACTTATGTACAAAAAGCAATCGGATCAATGGCTAAAATTATTATAAATTTGACAAGTGTGGGTGCATAATATCTACTAGGTTGAATTATAAGATTTTTTGGTGGCGGATATTGTTTGGATTTGGAACTTATTCGGTAAAGCTCAAACCGATAATGTAGAAGGGTTTGATTGTCTTGCCAAATTGCACAGTACGCATTACCCTTATTTGATTACACTGAACTAATGACGTCTTACGTCGTCTTGACTTTGCTTACACAATTGAAAGACCTGGAATAGTTGACATTTGCATAATTATATGTTTCCCCGGTTCGAGTTCAAGAACGATCGATTACTCCTTTTGTGTGCACTGACGTAAAGAAAGAATCAGTGAGGTAACGCATGAGCGAGTTGAATGAAATGGTTTGTTAAGCATCAATAGACTGAGTTGATGGTTGACCGACCAAAGACTAAACTTGTGATGTGACGTTATCCGTATATTTTTTAATGGTGGGAGAAGGAATAACATGGGATTATTTACAGATATATTTAGGTATCAAAGTTATACCCACAATTATTTTTCTGGAATTGAGAAATTATACACCCGAGCTTTTGAATTTTATTGCAAAATAATCAAATTGTTACGGAAGACTGTCATACGAAATCCGGTTTCAAGCGTATAATTGTTAACCTAATATTCATATCATTATAATACACCCACACGAGCACAAGGTTCAGTAGTTAGTGGGTGAGTTGAGATGGGTACAAACAGGAATTCAAGTAGCTTGAAAATTACAGTAAGAACATGTAACTTTCTTCATGAGTTGCGTAATCCAACTTAACTGGAACAAGGACAACAATACAACGTCATTCAATTCATCTTGATTTAAAAAATAGTATAATTATCTCAATTTAATTAAGCTCCTTATACATAGATTGATGAATGCTAACTCTTCTGATCTTATTTAATTTAAATTGATGAAACACTTTAAAATTGAAGAATTATTACTTTCGTTAGAATGCGTTCTAGAAAAACACGTGCATAACCAGTGGGGCACATTGAGAAAGTACTAGTGCTTTCTTCTTTCTCGTGTTTTTCCCTTATTGAATTCTAGTAACTGAGTTTTCGTTAAAGTTCTCTGAACACTCTAGATTTTGGAACGTGATTAGTTTGTATGAAGTCATGCAAGGGAAAATATTCACGTTTGTTCTCTGTCGATTTCTTGTTCAGTTTATGAATTTTCTTTTATTCTATGAAGTACGCAAACAAGTCAAAAAAGGTTCAAAGGAACACAGAATAATAATATAAAGTGGATTTTGATGTAGATGTTCACAAAAACATTCCATGTATGCAGCCTCTTTTCATTTAAGCACTTCAAAATTGAGAAAATAAGTTTGTAGAATATTTTTTCTTAAAATTGAATAATACCTTCGACTCAGTGACCCAACGAAAAATAGTCGTAAACAAGCAATGTATAGTTCGAGATCGATATTGGGGTATTTTGATTCTACATTTACATATATAGATTTGGAAAGCAAGCAATTTCTACATTTATGTACATTACTTATAAGTAATGTATGTCCACCCACAACTTAAAGCTGCGAATCGTCAGTGTTTTGTTTTATAACTTCTGGAACAAACTAAAGTTGTAAGCGTGTAAGAGTGCAAGTATCATGTAACATTCCCCTATGCAGAATGAAAACAAAGTGGGTTAATAAAAGTACAATTAAAAACAAGCTGTAATATAAGAAATACTACAAAACAAAATTGCAACTGACGTCAAAACTAGCAAAGGTCATTCGAAACATACGCAAGGCACAAGGAAAATAATAAAGTTCTATGTTTTGTTCAGTAATATGACAAAGTTGTTTTGCATAAGGTATTGGGAATAACGCATGTTGTCATATGGTGTCACACAACCACAGCAAATTATGGATAACAGTAATAATTTTCCATATTTTTATGCATGTCAAAGTCAAGACAATTGCAGTAGATATTACGTGCATGTGCTCAACCTCGGTGAATAATGCATGAAAAGCACGTGAGGTCTTCTTGAATCTCAGATAGTGAACACCTGGATTTCCTTATGTTTTATGGCTTTTGTTGGGTTTTATGAATCTACGCAATCGTTTGGTGGAGACAACTGGTAGCAGGAAATTAAATTGGTGTGCCTATATTACGGCGGAGACATGTTTGGTCTCGGAAAGCACTTTCAGACAGCATGTTCATTTCATATGTCGACCTCCTACCTCATTGAAAAACAACCAATTTAGATAGAAGAATGGCGAAAGTGTGGAAGGTTAGACTAGTTCTGGTAATAGGCTCGTGTTCAAATGAGCCTTGCTAAGTAACTATGCATGGGATCTGAATGGCGTTCATGACACTGGAAACTTTTAATAGCTTGGTAGGTACTTGATTTAAAGTGCTCAATGGTTAAGGTCGGGTTCAGACGGTTCATTCGAGCTTGAACCACTTTTAGTTTATGAGCCGATATTTCAACATCAACCAACCAACCACGTTCGTATGAACCACACCGGCTTCAGCAACTAAATTTAGAACTACTCATTGTACTTGAAAATGGAACCTGTTTCCATTCGAGTAATTTTCGTACTACAAAATATTGAGATGGTATTGTTTACTTAAACAAGAAATGTGGCTAAATCTTTGCGATCGTAAAAACTGATCTGCTGCTCTACTATGGTATTATGTACACACATGTTTTATGGATCTTTTCCCCGAATCTTATGCATCCGTTCACTCTAAACAGGTGGCGGGATGCACATCTTCTAATACCCGAAGCTCGATGGGCTTGACCAAGACAAATAAACCCGTAGATTTTTGGGCTTATGAGCTTCAGTACAGACACCGCTCGTTGTTTCTATTATATCAACTGAAACCAAAAGTGTATTTTTGTTTTTTAGGCATTCATTGTCTCCCTTCAATAGCACCATCACCACTCACCACAGAACCACACCAATGCAAACCAGAATGTTTATGTGAAAACAGACTAAGCCATTCTTTCTCGTTTGTTTGAATTGGGAATATTCGGGTGTACGGCCATTTGGAACAATTCTCTTGCGTCACATTCACCGTTTGCATATAAATTATGTTTTTTGTTTACTCAAAAAACGGTCTTCAAATAGACTCAAAATTGCAATCATTTGCTACTCCCAAACGGCTTGTTTAAAGAGATTAGCGAGCTGGAGAGGGTGAATACCCACAGCACGGCTCATCTGCACCTCATAAAACTCAAGTACTTTTCCAACGCTGCACTTTTACACGCGTACGTGTACTACTACTCTCCTAAATTCTGATTTCCCTGTAACAGCAAAACAACAAGGCCAAGGTATAAAATTGGGTGAAATGGAAATGTAAACACACGAGTAGAAAAAAATAATGTGACTATTTTCTTTTCCCATTTTCAAGGACTCGCTCAACATTTTTTCTTTGCAAAACTGTTTCAACATTCGTTTTTATTGCTACATTCAACATTAATGAAAATGAAGGTGCGGTGGTGGGTTTGGTGCTTTTGCAGCTGCCACCATAACAGTCATGCTAGGTCCACATGGTATTCTACTTCTTTAGTCTCGCTTTATTTCAACGTCGATACAAGCGAAACAAAAAGGAAATTGGCGAATATGAGTACATTTCGCAACAAAGCTTTTAGCATCCTGTGTCAACTATAATGTCAAGTGCATCCTTATTCTTACTCATCCCATTTGATTTTGATGTTGTTGACTATGAGTGAAAAAAGCTTAGTTTCATTTTCGAAGAGTTTTTTCTCTCTCAAAGAGTAATTCATTGCATGTGTCAATTATATGTCAAGTGCAAGGACCTTTGAGTGTCGTCGTTGTAGTTATTCATATTTGCATGCTTATTTATAGAGTAAAGCTCTGCGGCTTTCCTCAGCTAGAAAAAGAGAGGACGCGCGGAGGAGGATGCTGATTGATTGCGTTTAACTATAAAAATATACACCCATCACAATCATGGAATATCCTTAAAAAATGTTATGTTACGCTGGCTCAAAGTAAATAGTGCTCATTCAACGGAACAATGTCAAAGTGGGTGTCAACATCACGAACTATCCATGATGATGATGAGCACGACTTGAGCATAAGCGTATTACTTATCACATTATTATAGAATTGAAGGCATTCCCTTGCAAGACAACTGGCAACGCAATTCCAACAGAAAAATACTTCATTTTGAAGAGTTTTGACATGGGTGGAAAAATGTTATTTGTGCGGGTGCCATTAACCATAGCCTGTCAGTCAATCCAGATGGCAACCAGAGCGAAAAAAATATTCATGAATGAGAATGAGATGATGACTGACATAAAATATTCAGATAAAAAGTGTTTCTTCGACATAAGCATCTGCCTACCAAACAAGAACTTGGGGAAAAAGTGACCAACGTTGACAATTGACAGCTGTTGGGCTCCGCTATTTTTATGGTGCACTTCAATTCCATTCCCCAACTTTTGATTTGTATCAATTTAATGTGCAATTTAAATTCCCTCTTCTCCTCCCGCCTATCTTCATCTTGATTTGAGTTTTATGGATCACTAGGCCAAAGATTAGTACCAAATTTGGTAGTAAAGTTGAGTTGAGACTCAATTCAATTTATTTCCAAAATACTAGTTTTTTTCTGGAACTTGCTTATACACTCACATCAAACGCTGTTGGGTTTAATGGGATGCAACCTTGTTTTTGTGACAGCAAAAAATTGTTCCATTATGCAAAGCTCTTACAACGTCGTTTTTGTTACTTAATTTTGACTGTCATTTATTTTTTGGTCTGGTTATGTTCGCATTAATGTAATGCGACGCGATGTGATATTTATATTGTGCTTTTTCTATTATATTATGACGTAACGAAAAGAAAAACGACTACTTTTAATTTCAGAACTACAAACTACTACCTTGATTCTGTCATTTATAAAGTCTAGACATAGACTGATCTGGATCTACCCACACCACACCGAAATTGAGTTAGGATGACTGGCACGGTTGATTGAATGTGGTTCTGAAAGAGACGTTTTGGGATAGCACGCCTCGTTTTAAGATTAAATGTAGTAGAAATTCCTATCTTCTGGATGGAAAGGAACTACTTATCTCGTCAAAAGATCGGTTGGAATTCGCAGTAAAATGCAATGTTAATGTCAGATAGGAAACCAGTCATGTTGGTCTTGTCTAACATGCGGTTTACAACTTCTACTAAAACTCAACTGCCACAGCCTCCAGCATAGATGCATTTATGCGGCTGCCATAAAACGAAATGCAATCATTTCTTATCCATTCTATTACATTAATTAATTAATGCAGCATGCTAATTCCGAACAAATGTAAGAATGTTTACTATTCATCATAAAGATAAACATTCCTTGACATTTTCTAAGCGAACATTTATCATAGTGTAATTTTTTTCCATATAACCACTGCATTGTGCCAGGATCTAGCAAAGATGCAATTAAAAAATCGCACATTTGCTTCCTCAGCCATAATATTATTCAAAGTAAACAACGGGAGACCGATCAACTTCATTAAAATGCTGTGCATGTCGATGCTAAATGCGAGTTCTAGGTTCCAAGTTTCATTCTATCCCGATTCGTTCTTCTTCGCTTCAAAATCGATGGCAAGATGGTTTGGATTTGGTATCCTGAGTAGGGAATTTCATCTCTTTTCCATACACATTCCAAATAATATTATTATGATGAATTCGATAAACTTAAAATTCAGTGCATGCTCAACCTATACGAAATCCATTATCCACCAGGGGTTATCCCATTTCGCAGCTCGTTCCCTTGAAGGATTCAGAAACGGAATGGAATGTTGATGTTGGTTTGGTGAGATCAGCGGCAATATTTGGAATACAAATGGAGAAGTGGTGACGACTACAATCCAACCTATGCTAAATATATGTATATCTAGCAAAAATAGGCTGAATACATACTCATTCTCTCGTACAATAGTATTTTCTTTCATTTTCCATGTATCCTCAAAGATTTTGAGTTGATGCTAATTCTAAACTTGATGGCTGAGCGGAAGGTTTTATCCTGAATGGCAAAGTTTACTTAAGAAAATGCGGGTTCAATGTTCACTAATAAGATGCGTATCTTTCCACCAAAAGAAGGAAATCCAATTGAAAGAATGAAATGAAACCGCAAAATCCATCAAAAGGAATAAAAGCCAAGCTAAACTAGCAATCCGTTCTGTCCTACGTTTCTTAGCTGTCAGCATCGTCCTCGTCTAGGCAAATAGGATGAGTAGGACGGTAGGGAATCAAAGGAAAGGGAAATTCTGCTCTGAGGCTTGAGCAAGCAATATGCGGCAAGTAACAATAAATCAAATTACCAAACCAAATATGGACCCTTAAGCCATTTTGCGGTTTGGGAGAAGAAGAATGGTGAAAAGCAAAGTAAAACAAAACCGAGAAAAATCCATTTACCATTTCAACCATAAAATTTGCGCTGGGAGTAAAGATGACGATGACAAAGATTAGAAAAAAGTATCAACTGCTACATTTGCTGTATACCGTTATACTATATGTTATATTATCCACCCGCATCTTGGTTTTGGTGCCAAAAGACAAGGAGACGACGTTTAGTCTCAAAGCCCATAATATTATGATGAAAGATAAAAATAATATTGTGTGTGAAGTGAAAAACTGCTGAATTTTTCCTTTTCTTTAAGTGAAACTGGCATGGGCTCATGGGCAGGTTTTTTTTTGTGTCGACATCATTTTCTCTCAAGTATAAATTTTCAAACAATACTGTAATAGTATGTACACATTAATGCATGCTGTTGACACACATTTTTTGCATCACTCAAGTGTAAAAAGTCTTGAAGTAATTTCAAGCAGAACAGCTCTTCACTTCAATTCTTTTCTGTTCCGTCTCGGTAAATAAAAATTGAAGGACAGTTTTGGAACGAGAAGCTGGAAAATGATCCATCCAGTTCCAGGATCTTAAGAGGATTTAATCATTCGTTCAAACCAGAAGGGAAAAAATCAGAAAAAAACAATTCTCGAAAATGGATGAAAAGAAATTTGGAAACTATGTACCTATTCAATTACCTACTGATGAAAAAGGAAAGTGATCCCGTTCAATAATGCTCATTATTTATGATACTGAGCTGATTTTAATAGACAGAATATTTTTTTAGCTACACTCGTACGACTTTTTTTTGTCAAATTGTCATTGTTTTTTATGAAACCGATATGCTTATCATAAGCTCACACACACTTTCCTATTATGTCGACTGTACGTAGGTTTTTTTACCCAAAAAAACGACTGAATTCTGAATTGAGCGATCAGGTTTTAAATTACATAGACAATGCGACAATCCGAGAAAGTAGACGAACAAAAACGTCTGAGTACCTACGTCTCTGTGTTTGAAAAAGGGAAAGTAAAAAGCATACAGTATTTGTTTAGAATTCTCCCGGTATCGTGTTGTGTATGTGTTTTGTTTGAATGATGTGTTAGTAATGTATGTTGGTATAAATAATATACTTTATGAAATAAACATGAGAACAATGGAGAACATGGGAAATTGAGAAAAGAGAAAAGTTGTTCTTGATTCTTGCTCCTGTCTGGTTTCGATCGGTGTTCCCGAGTAAATAATCTTTTGTTCCTAAATTATTCAGTAGTTGATCGTTCGCAATGAGGAAGGGATAAAAGCACTCAAGCTACCACTGCATTGCATTATGAAAGGAACTAGTCATTAGCTTAATGTTTTCCTAGAAAATATACCAAAAACTTGGGATTTTAGGGACTACAACGAAATTTAGTCAATACAAAAAATGGTGAAGTTTGGCGTAGCTAAAGTTATTTTAGGAGAAACCTATTTGTCAAGGGATGCACAATGCCCCGTATATCTTGACTGGTTAAGTAAAGTTGCGATGTGCAGTAATTATACACTCGTCATTAAATTAAGTCACGTAGTGACAGTGTCGGGATGGCACGATGGTGTGCATTTTTAATCTGCCTGTCATTAAATCCCTCCCGAAAGAGAAATGGAGGAGTGAATAATTAAAGTATTAATGGACGGGATAACATTATGGGATACCGATATCTGATATGTGATGTTATGTATGTCGTGTTTTTGGGGGAAAGCAGCTGTTGACGATCACAATCATTATTATTTATAAATACGAAACAGCAACACGACATAAACACGAAAAAGAACCAGCCTTGTTCAGTTAAAACACGGTCCTCCTCAATCCGGAAGGCCGTATGACGAAAAAATAATTTCTTTCAAATTAAGCATGTTAGTAGTACCCATTAAGATACATTACGCCACCCAAATTATGTTGTTTAAAATTAAAGGTTTAGGAATTATCCCCAATTTTGTCTCAAAATTGCACCTTCAGTCAGACCACTTTTATGGAAAGACGGTTCAAGTTATTTGCATAATTTTTTTTGTAAACCACTCCCAATGAGTTCCTCTAGACTGCACTTTTTTTGTTTGTCTATATCTGCATCCATTTCGGAGATAAAGCGTATCAAACTTTCTATTAAGAACGTTTGTCGTATCCACGTCAAACACAAAATTACTCAACTCCACGCGATTATTTTTAACTCACAAACCTGAATGAAAACAGGAATTTAAATGTAATTTTTGCGTAGATATGGAACTAATGCTTCGTTTTTGAAAAATAGGTTCTCTTCCAATCAAATTGTGAATTTTATAAAAATATAGACAAACAAAAAAAGTGCAGTCTAGAGGAACTCATTGGGAGTGGTTTACAAAAAAAATTATGCAAATAACTTGAACCGTCTTTCCATAAAAGTGGTCTGACTGAAGGGTCAATTTTGAGACAAAATTGGGGATAATTCCTAAACCTTTAATTTTAAACAACATAACTTTGGGTGGCGTAATGTATCTTAATGGGTACTACTAACATGCTTAATTTGAAAGAAATTTATTTTTTCGTGATATGACCTTCCGGATTGAGGAGACCTAGTCTTAAAACACAGGTTTATTGCCTTTATAACCTTGCGTGCTTGTTAAATAGCTGGATGAAGAAATCTGCACGAAACCCTTATTTTCGTATAAAATATTATTGTTGAGAACAGCAAGCTTTATGAACAGTTCACCCATTTTTATTCCCTTGTTTATGTCACGTTGTATGAACTATGAAAGACTAGAAGTTCACTGAAATAATGTCTTTTCTCAGAATCAGTGCGGGACTGGGACTCCCTATCCGTTAGTCTCAATATCATCATCAGTTTTATATGGTTGTGGTGATGCATAAATTACGATGATAACAATAACTGCCCACGCATCTCATTCATTCATAGCATAACGTAGTAGCATTTCATTCAGAGAAATTCCATTTAGTTTTATGGGATTTTCTCCAAATTCGAAAGTATAGTGAAAGTTATAACTTGATTGTAAAAGCGTAGTGGAAGACACGAGCTTCATAAATATTCAACTTATACATAGATTCAGTACAATGTGCAACATCACCATCGTCGGAACCAAAAAGAATCTCTTTATTTGAGTGAATTCAATATTTTCCGGACCTTTCCTTTTTGCTTGCTCGTATTTCAATTCAAGTACTGCCATAAAACAGTACTAAAGAAGTTTCTGCGTTTTTTGCACTTTACCCTGTTATTTTTATACCTATTTCTATGTACTTGCCACTTACTTACGTAACTGAAAAAGTTTTGTTCATGGACTTTCCTTGCAGATTCAACTTTCACTGGTGAAACGGAAGAAAAAGCGAACAGAAAGGACAAGAGGCTCCAGTTACGGAACAGAACTCCATCCCATTGTCGTGTCCTTCCGTGCCCTTTGTTTTGAGGTGGGATTAGCAGTAAGTTAAAGTCATTGCACTCCTCTCTTTTCGTCAATGTTATTTTATTTCACATGAATACATGGTCTAACAGCTTTATTTTAGCGTAACATACTTTTTGATGCTTTTGCATGATTTTATCTAGTCACTATACAAAATTTTTACCAATGAAAAGTAAACTATATTGACGCGTAAATTTGTCAAATTTTTGCAATCTAAATTTCTTTTTTTGAAAAGGTTTCTCCCTACAAAATCTCATGTGCTTAACTTGTCTTTTAAGGGATTTAATACTCTTTTGTTAACATGACTTTTAGGGTTTAGCGGCTTCCCTCCGTCCTCAACTCCGAAGTTACGTCACAGCTTTCACTTACTGTAATTCTCTTGTTCGCCAAACTAAACCTCAACCAAAAGACCATTCAATTCAATGACGTGATTACACAGATATTCAATGTGGTTTTGTAGTGGTCACAACTAACTTTCAAATATGATTATCTCTTCAACCACAACATCAGCAGATGAGTCAACTTCAGCACTTTCAATATTGAATCTGGATTATTGTGATGTATTGTGAGGAAGGATAAGTAGGTACTTTTATGATTACTTCCGAAAAAACTGCTATACAACTCCGTTCCATTACCTAAATAGAAAGGATTCGATTCTGTCCATCCATTCGTCTGGTAGTAAAGTGACTAGTAAAGTAAAGCCGAGTGAACAATATGGCTTCCGGACCTAGCCCATCAACTGTGGCTTTGGGAAAGGAAACGAATGAATTATTGGACTGCAATATTTGATCATTTCTTTCAGCCCGCGATTACTGTTGTTATTGCCGTTGATATAAAAGTGCAAGGGAGAAAACTATATTCATAAATTGAGACAACCCCAATTTTCTATATCCGTTCCCTCGCCAATCGATTCATATCCGGTAGCCGGAACCTTTCAAAAGTTGAGTTCCGGATTGCAAATCTGAAAAGAAAATCTTTATTTGCACCAGTGTGGAATCGGGGAGTAGTGAAGCAAATCAAATCACTGCATTGGCTTCATTGTCATTCCAAATCCAAACCAAAACCAATATATTTGAATTTGCTGCCTAGAATAAGCCATTTCCTCGAAACCACAGCCAGCCTTGAATTTTGGATTGAATTTTTATTGGCAGGATTCATACTAAAAGTTAGTGCGGTTTGCTGACTTTGTACGTCGATTGTGTGCTATTGCATAGAGAATTCAACTTTACAAACAAACTTTTGTCCTTCTCCGTTTTCACCACCTAGTTTAACATCGTTTCTCAGAGAAGGGGAGTGGGGCATCAAGGGAAATTATTCATGATCGGATCGGTTGAACCTTTTTGCAAATAATCAATTTACCACTATTTACTTTTATGTCTGAAAGTTTTCTGTGAAGGGGATAAACGCAGTCGGGACGGTTACATTTGTTCCTTTTTCTACGTAAACACGTCTAGCCATCCTTTGTGAAATTCTTGCAAAGTCGTGCATATTTAAAGCAGCACCGAGTTTCAGTTTAAATGCAAAGCAAAGAATCTACAACTATCAAAGTCTGCATCTACACCTTTCAAAACTTCGATTGAATTAAAGGAATTGGAAAATTCAAGAGACTACTTGAAAAGCGGCTGCGGTTGGTGGTATTCACATACATACAATATACCTGTATGTAATCACTACATCGAATTAAGTGAAAGTACTTTTTAAGTTTATTTGTGAAGAGAGTAAGTTAAACCACCAGTTGAAGAGCTGGTTCAATTGTGAGCAATTGAGTGGACTGGAACTGATCTCTGAATTGATCTAATCTTATCATCACAGAAGGGCGAGTAATAAAAGAAAGTGAAAAAGTCCAAATAAAATAACAGCTTTTGCGCTCCAGAATCATCGAATAAGTGCGGTGCAGTTTTACCATTCATCGTTGAGTACAAGGACAACCAGAGGAAAGGCGAAGTTAAGCAACAATAGACACCAACTTTGGATAAGAGGAATCTTTAACAAAACTTACTAAAAGAAATACTGCGATTGACAAAACCTATCTATTGGGCAACCCACTATTTTGGTTTCTGTCAAAAAAGTTGTATTGGAATTTAGATAAAGCAAGAAACTTTTAAAGATGGCAGACTACCCCGATGTCACCTCCGAGGATCTGGATGATGGGAATGGCACCACAAACTGCACTCTCTATCAAAACGAGTACTGCGAATCACCGGAAGACTACGAGGATCGGTTGCTCTCATACATCTACCCAGATCATTATGAGTGGGCCCTGATAGTGGCCCACATCGTTGTCTTCATCATGGGTCTAGTGGGAAATGCTCTTGTGTGTGTCGCCGTCTTCCGGAACACATCCATGCGCACAGTCACCAACTATTTCATTGTCAACCTAGCGGTGGGGGATTTCATGGTGATTCTTATCTGTCAGCCTCCCACCGTGATTTGGGATGTGACTAATACGTGGTTCCTTGGAGAAGCAATGTGCAAAATTGTGCTGTATTTCCAGGTAAGAAAAAAAAATCATAAAAATGTTTCCCTTCTGCGCCGCTATAGAATGCTTATGGAGCTAAACTATTGTCATAAATCAATATTATGCATGACGAGGTGATGTGATATGGTTTACCATTAGCGTTGTTATTTTTACCATCTCTGTTTACACTCAACTAGCTTGATGCAGAAATATTGGGCATCGCTTCTTTGCCTCCTCTCACACATCCATGCTGAGATTTCAAGGTCTTGTCTTAGCCCATATACCTATGCACATGTCATGAATATTTTATTATATTTATAAGCAAATACTCTGAGATTTACTTGCGTCTTCTTCTCGTTTATTGAACTGACACGACAACAATTTCCTCCGCTTGGTCTGAGTCCCAATCATTTGTTTCTCGAGACTGGAATATTAGCTCTGCAGACAAGATATAACTAAAAATAGTATCAGTTGATGATATGACGAACAAACAAGAAAAATCCAGCCGTCTTTCCGTCTGGTTTAATTACCCCCGTGGAGAAAAGTATTAGGCCTTGACTGTTGCTGCCTGAGAAGCAAATCCGATTTAGTTATATGGTCCCCAGCACCTTTTGTACGTATCATGATGGTTTCTCCTTGTGACTCTTTTCTCATTTAATAGTGCTAATTGCATTTTGAAGCAATTCCATGTGCTAATTAATGCCTTTTGTGTGTCCGAAATTAAATTATCACGAGGAGCGGGCAGCGCAAGAAATGAAGCCTGGAACCAAAGCCAATGCAAGTTCTATCTTCTATAGTATAAGAATTTCTACTTGGTCCAGAAAAGCGTTACTGACGTCAAGAATTGGCTTTTCCAGCAAGCAAGCTCTCAAATCGACGTTTAGCTTTGTATAACAAATCTTATGATTGAGTGTGTTATTTGCAGGTGGGTTTTTAAAGCTTTGAAAATTAACACTTGTCACGTGCTATTAAATCCCAACTTCAAAATGTTGGTACAAGTGCATCGCTGATTGAGAGTTTACATTTCAAAGTTGATGCTAATAATCAAAAGCGTCTAAATACCTAAAGCACTACAAGTGCTAAGTGAGCAAACTAAAATCACTTGAATTTTCTCTTTGATCAAATCTAAACTTTAAAGGCGAGTGGGTGGTAATTCCACAAGTTAGACTTAAAATTTGAATATAATTTCATGGTTAAATCTAGCATTTATATATAAGATGTCAAGAATGTTCTCAATAAGTTTGCTGTCGCTAGAACTTTCTCGTTAATATGTTTTCTGTTAAAAACCTTGCATTGATTGCATTTCTCAGAATGAGTCCATGTGGGTAGGTATATTTAGTTTTCTTCTTTATTCCAATCAAATTGAAGCAATCAAATAGCATTATAAACAATAATAAAACAAGCTGGTTTCATGAGATTTCGAAGAATTGTTTATTTTCTTCTTGCATTTCATTCTGTTGAAATCAAGTCTGTTGAGAATCAAGTATTATAATATTGCAGACAGAAATCCGATACGAAATAGTATGAGAAGGAAGAAGATCAGTGGAGGAATGCTTTGTTCATTATCTCTCTCGACTTGGCGTGGTTTTGTTTTATGTATTAAAAAGGGATTGGAGGAGCTCCTCACTAGCACTACAGTTACGATTTTCTAGCTAAGCTTTTGTAATCGTCTTTCGTTTTCGTCCTCATCAATCAAAGCAAACCAGGCAGAATCACTCGTTGTCAGTCGATTTGGTGTGGTGTGTAGTTTTTATAACGCCTATTTCCCAATAAGACGCAACGAGTTGGGCCTTGTTGTGCAACACTTTTTTTGTCATCAGTTACTAGTTGTGCCACTTTCACAATGGTTGCTAATATGTAATCAAATTCAAGCTGCACATAATTTTTTTACGTTTTTAATAAAAGTTACAACGCCATATTAAAAATTAAGAAAAAACAAATGTTTGAGGTAATACAATAAATGGTGCGGTGTTTTGAGTAAAGACAATGTTCGCAAAAAATTTCCCAAAAATCTTTTAAACATCTACATGAAGTTAGTCATTGTCAAACATAATGATGTAAAGCTATGTTCACGTATCTTGGATATAAACCGTCTTATTTTCTAGCACAACTGGTTCTTTCAGGTTTATTCTATTGTTTTCTTTCCAATCCCGGTCCAACTAAGTATGTTCGTTGCCAACATCAAAGTAAAAACAAGATAGGGCCAGTGGGCATTTTGTTTCTCCATCGTGCATACTTATACACCTATGTAATGAAAAAACCAAGCCAAGTTGCTGTTACGTTTTGTTATGCCAAAACTGCTGTTTTCGCAACACACGCAACACAATATATCGTACTGGAAATGATTACGCACGTCTTCTTACGTTTTCATTATATAAACGAAGTTCCAGGCATTAATCCGTCCATCAACAACTCTAAAGAAGTCAGTACTCCAAATAATTCCATGGAATGAGTAAAAATCCCCTCGAGGGTAATGATTATTAAGCACGTGCATATACTAGTGCTAACCTGGCAAGCGAGAGATTTGTCTGTCTTCGTAAGTGAAGGGACTTGACAGGATTGTAGCATAAAAGAAAAAGCAACACTAATGCCTTTCTACTCCTTGGTGGCTCATCAGTTCCAAGAGGAGTAGAGGTGAATCCTTTTGAAAGGTGGCGTACAAAACGCATTAGTATTATTAGAAAGTAAGCTGCTTTTGAGCTGAGCTCCCATTTATCATGCATCATCAATTAAGGATGACTACGCTAATGACAGGTCGACACTCCAGACCAGACTACTTCAGATCAGATTCAAGTTTTATATTACAAAAATTACTCCAACATTAACCTCTAGATACTTTTATTTGGATGGTTATCAATTCATTTATTATTGTCTATCAATTTACACATATCATACAAGGTAGACATACTTCACAAATTTAGATGTTGTTTGCTGTTTCTTTACATTCGTCCATGTTGCAGTAAGGTACCTGATGAAGAAATATTTACTAATAATTTTGCATAGTGGTTAAGGACGGATAACTAATACATATATGGTCGCTCTATAAAACTGTCAAATGAATCACTGAAATATTATTTCGGTTCACATTGTAACAGCGTAGCCTTAAGCTGTTTGGAGTTCTGTCAATTTTTTAAAGGAAGGACATTTGGAATTGATACTCCATTCAACTTCCACTTGAAGTAACTCAAACTTTGAGCACTCCCAGAAACTGGAACCGGTTCGGTCTCACCACCAACTTTTATGTCACATTCTATCGGTCACGCAACCCGGTGGTGAGTTCCTTTCCACACCACATCCATCATATCCCTTTTAACAAACAGATGAGTGAAGAGAAAATGCGCTTTTACTTGAAAAACGTTTTTTGGTACATAAACAAGCACGGAAATTCAATAGTAGGCACAACCGAAAAATGAAAGTTTGCATATGGCCAAATGGCAGGGTTGGTTTCAATGTCACGTTTCGTTACACAATCCGATTCTCAAATAAACCAAACCAGCATCTGTTACCAAATGGATAGTATGAATATATAAAAAATGAAGCAAGGCTGCTCCAATTCCAAATTCCATTTCATTTCCAACTCATGCATAATTACTTTGGTCGACAAGTGTACGTGCCTTTTTGCGAGGAGGAGAAAATATTTTTTTTTACAACTTATCAAGGTCTTTTCTTTTATCTGGGAGGTTCTACAATTTGATTTTGGAAAGCAAATAATCAGTTTTGACAAAACTCCATTTTTCCTTATAAAAACTCAAAAGGGTATTATAAAATATGCATAATGTCAACTCAAATGTCACGTAGTAATCGCATTAGAAGAAAAAAATTAGTTACAAACAAAAAGTTGTGCGTCTTTTCAACCACCACCTCCAACAATGTTCGTATTTGATGAATTTCTATTTATAAAACTTTTTTACTCCCATAAATAAATTACGGCGTTGAGTCTAGTCTCAAAAAATCGGCTCCGAAGAGCAACTCCATCATCGTCATATCATTATTCATTCCTTGTTGGGAAAGTGGAACGGGAAATTGACAACCATTTTCCTTTTGTATACTTTATTTCATGCTGAGGCTGGCTGAGGTATCACCTTTCATTTCGTTTCAGCTAGACTGATACAAGCCAGCCTTTGAAATGATATCGAAGGGAAGACAAAGTTGAGCAAGGGAAACTTGTTGAAAGTTTGATAATTTCGAGAGAGAAACCACATGGATGATATGATATTTGAGAAGGAAAATATGGAATATATGTGTAAAAACCCTGAGGTTCTGTACTACGATGGTTGAGTAAACGCATCGATGTTATTACTCCCAATTTTTGTCTATGAAAAGATGGATATGAGAGTTTTTGTGTGGATTTATTTAGGTATATCCGAAAAACCAATGTAGATAGAACTGAGAATGTATGTGAGTTCAGCACCGGTTCACTGAATGGTTTAATTACTCGTTCTGATTTGGATTTGCTTTCAACACCGTGTCTCTGCCTTTCAAGTCGAATTCTTGGCTGTGCTAATGACTCATGATGGTTTTATCAGGCATTCAACTTCAAACTTTTCAGTTTTACAGAGAGCCAAATCAGCATGGTAGGTACGCAATTAACTCCATTAATTGCATCGCGGCTACGATCGTGAGTGACTTTACCACAAACATGAGACTTGATGAGATGTACTCTGCGAAATGTACAGACTCAAATTTGAATTCACTCGGTTTGTTTTTATTTCTTGACACTATAAAGTAGATTTGGTTGTTGAGGAAGGGTAAGGGTAAATGACAGTGATTTGATGATGTTTGATTATAGTTCAAAAACCTTTATTTAATTGGCACATGCTACCCAACCGATGCGATGTTTGCAATCACAACTTTCGCACGTTTAGGATCTTTCCAAGAAGACAAATTGTCTGCAATAAATTTGGAATTTTTTATTGCATTAGTTGGTACTGTAAAACAATCCCATTACAGGAAAATGGAAAAGAATGCATGGAATTTTAACTTATCTAGATGGCCGTTGTTCGTTTAACTTTTTTGCAATAAAATATAAAATCCTGACTTACAGAAACTTCCATCAGATAGTAGTCTTTGCTTGACCAAGACCACAGATGTAAGATTATTAGTTTTCTTTGAATCTAACCTCGTGCACGATTGCTTAAGTTAAACGTTTATAAAAAATATAAGTTTAATGAATATAACGTCTTGGGAATGTAGGTAGTTTTCCGTTTGCAGGGAGTATAGAACAGTACATGGTATAGCTAAGCTTTCCTGAAAATGGGGTAACTTGAAACATTGAGTAATTGGAAATGAAAGTTAGTATGAAAGCAACATATTTTTTAGCTCATTGCTCCCTTTCTTCCTTGCCAGTTTTCAACCACGTGCCTACTCACAACTATCCACCACCACCTACGGAGCTACTGACCCGAAGCCAACTTGACATTGAAAAAATTACGTCCTCGCTACATCCATTCATTTCCCACGTTTCAACTCCCTGCGGACAGTTATATAATGCATGAAAACAAATTAGTTCACAATTGAGCATAGACATGCCCCTACTTACTTTCCAAGAGCGTAATTTATTTTTAACTCATTTCTCGTCTCTGCTCTCTGCTCCACTAACAATTTAGTCTTGGAATTGAATCGGACAAACCTAACATCGCATCACACCATATCAGTAGGGATTCTTTGTAAAACCAAATATTACTCACAATCAGTAAAACTGGCCTCTTTGTTAGATCATAAAGCGTCTTCCAAGGAATTAGGTAGCTAGCGGGTAAACTTGTTGGTTAGAGTGCGGTCATCGTTTGACAGGATAAAATTGTTTAGGCACGTCTT
This sequence comes from Orchesella cincta, assembly GCA_001718145.1. Lineage (NCBI taxonomy): Eukaryota > Metazoa > Arthropoda > Collembola > Entomobryomorpha > Orchesellidae > Orchesella > Orchesella cincta. Next base: position 31,232 of record LJIJ01000796.1, on the reverse strand, counting down.
TCCTTGGCCTTTCTTTAGGAAAGGTTGTTGAGCTTATCTTCTAGCAAGCAATAGGTCTAGTACCTACTTTCTTTTGAACTATGAGCATTTTACGTAGATGTAATGCTCAAAATCAACACAATTTTTTCCTCTATTCCACTTCCATTATTCTCCTCCAGTGCCCCAATCTTCTCCTGTTGTTGGTGAAAAAGCTGACAGGATGGAAAATGTGTAGAATGTTTTTTGATAAATGAAAATGTGAAAATGAAAGCAATTCGGAGAAGTCCCTTGCACATCCGAAATTTTCACCAGTCCTTTATTTGATTTGGAATTTTTATGGGTTCGACATTTCACGGTAAATAAGGGATTGGTGTGGTATTGCCTGCATTTCTATCTCAATAGGAAAAATTTCTTATATCTTCCGAATGTCAATAAATTGGGAAATAATAGAAATAAATGTAAATATCAATATTAGACTCCTTGTCCTGGAAAAGATTTGGAGAGTTGTTGAACGAACGAAGGACCATTGCATCGCTGAGCGCAATTCAATTTCACACGCTTAAAATGCAATAAGCGTAGAGTCATGTTTGCTTGTTGCAATAAATGAAGGAATTCAATGTGATCACGTAGAAAGGACAAACATAATACACGACCGTATTTTCAACAAGGTTCACCTTGTTGTGGGTAGTTTGGCTTCGGTGTGAGATTCAAATTTCCATTGGGATATATTGCATGTATTGAGTATCAAATTATAAGCATATAAGCCTGATCAAAATGAAATCTTCCGTGTGAATAGTGCACGTGTACCCTTTTGTAAATATTTCACCAAATATTGGAAATGGGTTTAAAAACTGTTCCTATTTGTCTAATTAAGCTACAAACCACGGAGAGAAACTACAAAATCTATATTAATTTATTGATTTCTAGTGTAATTCCAAGTTAACGTGAAACTGGACCCAATTACATTTTCTGCTTTATTGTATCTGCTGGGCAACTAGAATCTTTAATTTAAGAAGTTTGCAAAGATCAGCTTACCCCTTTGGGAAAGTTCCAAATAACTCATTTCCTTCCAATTGCATCATCAGTTTTTAAATAATAATGAGAAGCGAGTTAAATCTTCATTGAAGCATAGAAACACGATAACTTTTTTATTTGGAATTAATTTATTTCTTACTCCTCCGACCAAACCTTACTAAAAGAGAAAGTCTGCGAGCAATGCTTTCTCTTTTATCTTACAAAAAAAGTTTCCACCTTCAGCATCAGCATTCTAACCCAACGGTACACATTAATTTGGTTGGGCTGTTCATCTTGGTTTGGTACTTTGATTTTTATCATTGGAATTGAGAATAAAAGTTTCTTTATATAGCTAAGAGCCAAGTTACAGTTTTGGAGAAGAAAGCATTTTATTCAGATGATTGGATGCTGCTTTCTCGTCTCTGGCCCTAACATTTTATTTCGCCGCGGGAGCCCATTCGGTAGGAGACGAAGTTTGTTTGTGTGTGTGGTGAAAAAAAATCGTCATATTTTTTCATTGTGCTGATATTGATGTAACGCATAAAATGTGTGGGCCAGGCCAAGCCAGAGACACAAACAAACCCAAACTGATAACATGCAGTTTAACCAACAGCCATTTATTTGGGTGCCTAGAAAGAAATGTTATTCGGGGAATTGATGTGAAAGGTTTTTATTGAACTTCCAATATCAATGGAAAGTAAGATTTACTACTACTTCCTCCTTTATCCTTCTTCTTGGGAAGGGACATGGAGTAATATACATTTTTTGTGGCGCAAAACATAAAAATATGGAAAAGTTGAAAAATGTTTGTACTTCAGAATGTACAAACATGTGTGGGCACCAGTACGGAGTCCAAGTTAGGCAGGAAGTGTTCGTGGAATAATCTATGAACAAAAAATGTGACTCGGAGCAATGCAATAGAAAAAACAGATGTATCTTTCAACAATATCATTTTTCTTGGACTGCTAGTTTTGTCGGTTTTTACTCAGGAAAATCGAAAATGAATGAGAACTCCCTAAAGGGGTATTCGTTTCTGGGTAAGGGAACAGCTACCAAAACGTTTTCCCGGAAGTAGGATAAGGATTACTTTCGAAATCTCCAGTTTCAATTAACATTAACAAACCGTCTCTGAAGTTCTTGGTAGAGAAATCTAATCTCATTAATTTTTTTCGTCTACTTATTACATCTGAAGTCATTCCCTCCTTCACCTTTTGTCCGAAAATGCTGCAAGTGAAAGGTAGGGTCTTTGCTCTCCCAAGTTGAGTTTAATTAGCTTTTAAGTCAAGTAAGCAGCACAAAAGCTAGAAATACACTATCAGCATGTGTTGATCTTATTTAATCAACATATCATGTCAGATCAAAAAGGAAAAGGTGCATTTATTCATCCAATTTTTCATCCTTTATTATTAAAACTGACAAAAAGTCATTTCTAAAAGTGGATATTCCATTTACAAGCAAGAGTCAAGAGCAAGAACATCCATTCCAGGAAAAGGCAGGCATTATTTTGACAACCTTTTGTACTTGAGTCTCTATTTCACACTGAAAATGATCTCACATCCTTCTAACTTGACTTATGTCAGTTCTAATTACAGCAAAAACACATCAGCTGCTGGAAAACTACAAAACACACATTTATTGTGTCACGTTTTAATGATGATGTATGTGTATACACAACTGCGATGGTCTCTACTTTTTGCTCTCATATCAAAACATAACTCATTAAGATGATTGAAACCAATGAGCTGGTTGTTAATGCGCAGCACAACGGAAAAATCACCATCAGGTGGAAAAACAAAAGATTACATTCAAGAGGCGAGCTGGAAATGCGAGCTTCTCATTTTTCTTCTACGTCCATGTCATAAAAACTCGCATTTTCTGCGACCGCCCAAGTCGATTCCAACCTGCAAAAAATGTTTGATATTTATAGCCCGGAATTGCACTCACATGTCAAAACAAATTGTTATTGATTGGTTTTAAATTGCTCAAACGTGCTTGCATTACATGTAGTTTTGAGTTATACGAATTGATTCCTAACGATTTTATTATTTACCTTACCTTTCACCTCCACTCCTCATTTTTACTGCTTGCCATCGGCCATTGAGGAAAGTTAAGGCGTTTGTTTTTGTTTACAAGGTGGTCACAACCCTGAGAAAGTAAATATTTACAGTGCGATGATTAAACATCAAAGAACATCGTCGTATCTCCAGTTTTGATTTCCGATGACGCACATTGTGCGTGTAAACATGCCAGTTCAATAGGTATAACGGTGTACCTATTTTGCACAGTTTTTAAATGTTCCCATGAAGAGCTAAAATCAAGTGACTTAAGTCGCATAAGATGTAGGTGTATAGTGTATACCACAAAGGATAATATTTAACCACTTCAAACAAAAACGGGTATCCTGTAACCGGTTCTCTTCTGCGGTGAGCGAACAAACTGAAGGGAGCTTAGTAAATAGTTTAATTAAAACTGAAAATATTCACATAAAGGATACTGAACCCACACTCGCTCAATTGTAATAATTATACAAATGAAAAGTAAATATTATGCTGGAATCACCCAAGCGAATAGTCTTGTAAGATTCCAAAAGTTCTTGGGAATATGAACATGTGCTTAAATGTATGACTAACTAATAAGGTTTTCAACTCCAATGAACTTTCGCTGCACAGCTTATAATTATTTTGTATCACAAATTACAATAGAAAAGAAACATATATAGTTTAATCGTATCATATTTGTATAACAGAAGATTAATATAATTCTTTGTTTTGATATTTCGACACCGTTAATGTATTGAAATTATAGGGATCAGATACAACGCATTGTAGGTATCATCTAGTTGATGCGTAACAGTTAAAATAACCAGCTTACGTAATTTAAAACAATAAACCAATTAATAAAGCGCACGGTGCAGATGCAAATTATTCGTTTTTTATTGTTTTAACACATTGTTTTTAAGATATTTGTTATTCATAAACAGATGAACAGGATTTCCATTCAAGGTTTTGTCGCGAACTCCTTATTTGTAAAATAATAGGACAGGATTCCATTTACGGTTGAAATCCGGATTATTCCTTGTTTTAACAAAAACAAATCCTTTTATATCCTTGACTGAGTTTTGAATCTGAAAACCTTTTTACTGTGAATCTGCTCAAGTATTACTTACGTTGACATCGAAAACAAGGTCTATTTTCCTAATAATAACAACTTAATTTAACTGAAGTCACTTGTTGATACAAGGAAACCGCCCAGTCATAATAGCATGATTACATAAAACCAGTACCTAATTGGTTACGTTACTGGTCATTATCCTCATGCTGTTTCATGAGCAGTGAACGTGAGTGGTGGAAAAATTGTTCGAAAATTATAGGTTTCGTAAATACTAACAGGGTCACATTGTGGTAGCACGTTTGTATTTCAACGTGGCGTGTAGTGTGATCTTTATGAAACCACCTCAAGACGTCTGATTTGTGATGCCATTAGCTCATTATTTTCTATGAATTCTGATTTTGAAAGCTTCTTACCAAGATGGCCTTGTCTTGTTGATTTGATGTCACATCCGACGTTTTCTAACTCTAATTTGAGTCTTACTGCCCACCCTGTGTGAGCTTCGTTAGTGAACCATTTGAGCAAACAAGACAGGCATAGTGCAAAGTTTGTAAATTATGCGACTACAAAAGGTCCATTACCTTCGAAAAAGCATTGCATCTATAGCAAGATTAAAGGAGAGATTCGTGAAAGCATCAATTAATTAAGAGCACGAGCAAGCCGAATGTAAACTTTGCTTGCGTCAACAATATAAAGTCGTATTTAAACAGCTTATCAAAAGATTTTGCATGATTGAATAAATTGAAATACACACAAAGCATAATATGCAACCTTGTTAATAGTTTAGAACAAATTAGAACATTCTAAAGGATCAAGCAACATGAAACATATTCATGTCTACGTCAGTTCCTTTACGTTTTTTGGGTTTCACACTGTGAAATGAATTCAGGTTTCATAAAATAAAACAATAGGCACATGTTTTCCAATAGGTATATAAGGTCATTGTCCGGTTAACCGATATGCCTTTTTGCATCTAACATTGATACAATTCAAACTTATTAATGCAGCTGGGTGTCAAAATATTTAATAGAAAACTCGAAATAGTTAGCTATTAAAGAGATGTAGTAAATGTTTTGAAATTTATGGTGCCAAAGCTTTAGCAGCCAAGTACTGGGTTTTCTGTCTCAAAATCTTACACTAAACTGAGTTCATTAACACATGTGTTTGCGGATTGTCGAGTTGAATTTGTAATTCATTTCTAAACCTAGGAATAAACTGCATTTTATAGTCCATGTCAAAAAGTTTTCAGATTATGACACATGTCGCCACTAATATGATAGCTGAGGCTGAGGTTGAGGTAACATAACAGGAAGTTGGAAACTTGTCAATCCGTAAGAAGCAGAGCAGACTTGGTATCAAGTTGCCCCGAACACAGTTCCATTTTCATTTAGCATCAGCAGTCTAGTACATTGAATTTTTTTTATCTTAATGAAACGAAACTACATTATATTCGTTTAATTTCTTTTCGCCGATTTATTTTCTACGAAAAAACTTTTTCTCCGATTCTTCCGATCTACTTCAAAGATATTTTTTATTAGGTAAAAGTAAGTTGTGGTAGCGTCGAAACTATGCTTGGTATGCAATCTTACTTTTAGTAACTATTCGAACATTATTACATAATCCAATAGTTAAAATCGATCTGAAACAATGAATCATTTCTCGAATCCCTGCAACCAATCCCTATCCATCTCCTGAAGGCCTAGCCTAACCTCAGATTCGGAAACTTTCCCCAAACTTTATTTCTTTTGGGCAACACGTGCTGTCATTTCGTTGGAATTAATTTGTTAGGAGTTTCGTCACACATACCTACTTCTTCTCTCATGAATGAAATACGATTACTAGTAAGCTATTTCGAATAAAACTTTTCCTTCTCAAAATTTTCTAAATTCATTCACCCAAAAAACTTGTATCATCATCCCATCATAGTATTCTCTCATTTCTAGTCAAGCATCATATCATATTACTATGATCCATCCTTCGTGATAGCTTACGCCATTAATTTATACCAAAAGTTCGAAGTTCTATTTTCCAGTTTCATGAATCATCCACATACGGATTTTCAAGTTTTCCACTTCCAATCTTCCTGATTTATGGTGTTATCAGTTCAGAGAATCCTTTACTTATAAGTACGACAGACATATATTCATACTTTTTTTTTCTTTTCCTACTAAAATTGGGTTTCCTTCAGAGAAAAAATATGGGCCAAAATTTCCATTTCAGGAGGAGTGATGCACTCGCTGTTGCAAAAGCAAACAGAAGCAAATTTGTTGTTCTCTTCTAAACGTCTTGTCTCATTCATGTAGTTTTAGTATATGTACGCGTTTGGTAATCGTAATGGGCAACAAGAAATATTATTGTATCAAGTTGTTGAGATGCAATCCAGATTTTCCACATCAGCAAACAAGACAGTTCCACTTTTCGAAAACTCAACATTTCCTATATATCATCTGAAGTATTACAAACTTGTGAAAATGGATAATATGGATTGGATCGATAAGAAATCTTCACTTCAGTTCAAGCATGATACATTATCACCGTCATCATCATCATCCTTGTGAAATCAAGTGATTCTATTACAACTATTTGGCAATGGTTTGGTTGCATTTGTATTGTAGTTGTGTATTTCTCTCTCCTAAAAATATTCACAAGATGTTTTGCGAAAATGACATCAATAGGTAGATAAACGACTACAAAAAGGTAGAGAAGTACCTTATCTCAGCATATAAAATGTATGAATGGTGGGTAGACAGCCAGCCAGAGTGTTTCTGTCAGAAGAGTTGTGTGTTGAGTTGATATTTATTTTTCTTGTCACGTGGAGGTCATAAATGGACACAGTCCATCCATGTGGTGCTTACGTCTTTCGGCCACGCATACAAAAAAGGATGGGAAGCGATGAAATATAACGGTGCAGCACATCACATCTCAACGAGGAAGATCCACTCGCTCTTTCCCCACTCAGCATAATAATTCATCAATTTGGTGGCGATTGTGTGAGGCTGCAACTGAGTAGAATGTATTGCTCAAACCCGTTTGTAGTTTTCTTTTCAATTCTTCTCTTGTCATCTCCTGCCGATTCATCACAACATTATGAAAATAGCAAAGGAGTTAGTATTCAGGGCTATGACAGTTGATTGAACGATTCTTCCTGATTGTCACATTCACAAAATATTGAGCATTGAAGTGAGTACGTGTGGATGTACGCTGCTGTGCTACTGGTTTCTTAAAACGTGCATGTAAGAGTTCAACGTCATCTGAGTATCGATACTTTTAAAAGATTTTCTCTCCGTCATAACGGAAGTTGATTTTTCTGAGGGGAAGGGAAAAAGCGTGTCGTATCCCTACGTTAATTTCCGCACTCTTTCATATGAAACTTTAGCAACATGAGTATCTTCCCAATTCTTAGCTAAATAAGTAGGTTTGTGGTACTGCAACAAATATGAAAGTTGTGAGCTTTCTAGAAAAACGTTATTTGTTCCGTCGTCATTCGAATTCTTGCTCTAGACTTTGCTCAGTTTTCTGGTTTGATTCCCTTGTATTTGTTTGGAGCAGCTCGGTTGTATAATCCTCATAGGAAATGAATTGAGAAAGTCCAAAGTTAGGTGAGCTCTGAACCAGAATGGGAGAGAGTTGAGTCATGAATCGGAACGGAACCTTTGGTTGTTTGTAATGTAGATCCAGAGTGCAGTTCACTCCACTGTTTATTTATTTAGGGCAGAGCAAATAAACAAGAATGGACAAAAAGTTGGCACTCGTTTCGCTGGTCAACTAACTAAAGGAAAGGAGCACACTGGCCTGTGGCAAAACCACACAAAATTAGCTCAGTTTTCATCCATCCGTGTTTTAAGCAAAGTCGCAAAGCCTTGTTCCTATACCTAAATATCGCAATCATGATGGATGAATATAATGGTTGGCAGAATTCACAACTGGCATGACATACATCCGAATGACTGAATATTGCTACTCGCTTCCCATTCCCGATATGCTTGAGGCGAGTTAAGCAACACCATCATTTACATCCCCTCCAGTCAAACCTTTCTGTAATCCGAAATCCGTTTGAAACAGGAAAATTGTTTTTAATTCACCAAGAACAAAAGCGAACCCCAGCTTTATACCAAAGATTTTAGCAAAATTTGCGAATTTGCATTTTTACAACTGGGAAAACATCCTTATTTACTCAAGCTGTGGGAAAAATGGAAGTGCTATTGGAGTGGAGAAAGTGAAATTGATTTTTTTTTGTTGAAGTATAAAGCTTTTAAGCCTTTTCGCCTTACGCTTTTAAAAAAACATAGTAAATAGATAAATAATATAGGTTTAATATTGATTGTGTATAAAATATTTTTATGACTTTCAAATTTTCAGACTGTTTCCGTATCCGTTTCCGTTTTGACGCTGACGGTGATCTCAATCGAGCGCTGGTATGCCATCTGCTATCCCCTCAAGTTTAAAGCAACCACCAGTCGAGCCAAGCGACTCATTCTACTCATCTGGGTGATCTCTTTGGTCGTTGGTAAGTTAGAGAAAATGGGTGATCAATTTTGTACATGATCCGATTTTACACTTTTCAGCTCCCTGTCTGTCCTTTTCAATTTCATTCTTGTTGAAAAAGCCAAAGGCGTCCTTTTAGCTTCTTCAAAACTGCAACTACTCTACCTTATAGCATATAAATCTAATGACACTTTTGTGCTGTAAACCTGAAGACTAAAGGTTAATGCTCGGAACATCACCGGAAAAAGTTCACCAAAGTATTGCAATTTCGTACGCTACATTTGACTACCATGAACGATGAACACGAGAGACAACGAAGTAGAATGTAATTTTGCAACTCTGTCAGAGTCACATCTTCAATCTTTCCATTGAAACGTGTTTTTTTGCAATCTCACTCTCAACTAACGCGAGGGCTGATGATTATTGCAATTTGTAATCCAACACTTGAGAAAATGTCAACGCTGCAGTTCATGGAATTGATGTCGAAATGTCTTACTACAGAATGCCTCCCAGACAATCACAATCATCGTGATTGCGATAAAGACGATGGATTCGTGTGTGATTGTCATTATCATTATGGTTCGCATATTTTCCAGAGCACTTTCGAGCAATTACTTCAGATTGAAATGGGTTGGTGCAGTCGCGTTAAAAAGAAAGGGCAAATGTCTCTATTTTAATGCTCCAAAGCAGGAAGCAGAAAAACCCTCATTTACTTTCTACACATCTTTGCTTTCTTCGTGAATGTACAAATTCCATCTAAATTCCTGCCAAAAGTTTCAAAGATTATGAGAAAATCCTCCGGGCGATCATTTAAATCACCCACATATTTATACTCGAATTTCAAAAGAAGTATTTCACATGGGAATTTTATCTATAATGCTTTCATTTTAAGCATAAACTATGTAGGTGAGATTGAGGTGGATTCTTACTTACATAAATGATTATGATACATTTTTGATGGTGATATATGAGTAGGCATATTTTATCCAAGTTTTGGATTGTTTGACTTGACTTGTGAAGGTTTCTGAGCAGCTCTAGCTGCGTAGTTCACAATAATATACTGGCTGTTTTTTGGGCTCACATTACCTTCAGCATTCTACTTATTATTAAAGGTACTTTCCCCCATGTTTGAGTCATCCATAGGAAGCTATTAGATCATTTCCTTTCCTTGACTTCGAACGTAACACAAAGAAAGACACAAAGTATTCCTGCGGGCAAACGAGCAACTCATAGAAACTCAGACCTTCAAAACCATTTTCTTCTAGAGTTCAGTTATAAAGCTATACAAGGGTTCGTCTTTATGCAATTTCTAATAGTTGTAGATTTCTCAGTTGAGCTGCAGTTGGCATTAATAGAAAATGAGCAAGAACGAGTGATGAGATTAGATGATGTAAAATGTGTTCTGTCCTTGTCCTCCCATATGATTGTAACTTAAATTACAGATTCGTATTGCAGTACATTCTTATTTTTGAAATTATCCCTTGAAATATTTCTAGAATGTAGTTTTATTACTATTCTACCGAGAAAATAAAAAAATATATCAAACAGAACAGTTTCGTGATTTCAAACCCACCTTTACATTACATAGTTTATGATTGCTCACTACGTACTTTACGGATCGTATTTTTTTATAGCATCCTATTACTAAATCGAAGGTTTATGAAGATACAAACTGCGCTGCAAGTTCGGAAGAAATCTTAAACTGTTTATTGTTGCAACTTTCTTCAGTTGTTATTTGAGTGGTTGAAGAATAGTGAAATTTGGTACAAACCACTTTACTTTGAGCCCTTTCCCTATTTCCCTGTTCATTCTAGTTTGATTTTTTTGTATAGAAAATGACACGGTTTTTATTTCCATTAGAGTCCAGTAGCGTTGCAGACATTTTCAAAGGAAAACAAGTAGAACATTCAACCATATAAATGCAACAACAATTGACAATCCTTTTTCATGAATTATTTTTAATGGTAAAGCAGCTACCTAAATCCAAAACAAAATCAGAAAGCACACTTAACTAATAATTCTAGCTACAGGGAAAATAAGGGTTTTCACTTAGTTTCGAGAAAAACAACATGTGCCAAAGGTAGACGCATTCATATCTTCTGGGAATAGTGAACAAGAAAAGAGCATTTTCATAAAAAAATTTTTAAAGCAACAACTACTAATGGAAATATTTGTCGAATTGGGAAATTTGTGATGTTTTAATAAAAATGTTCTGCGAGAAAGCAAGTTAAAGCAAAGCTTTGATGTAAACGTTATTGACTTCTTGTTTGTGTATAAAGACGGTTGAAAGTTGTCTTGTCTTGCCTTGTCATCAATATGTTATGTTATAAATGTTGCATGTTATAAAACGTATGGAAGGGAAATCAATGAAAAATTGGCGAAATACACAGAAAAAGGCTCTCGTTATACACGATTTAAAGTCAAGCTTTTAAAGATCAAAGTCACCAGGTAGAAAGCTTTTAGATGACAATAATAATGGCAGAAAAAGGAAGATTGAAAGTTGCCCTTTCACTTTCTCATCTTGTATGTTTGTGATTGTGCGTCCGCTTGTCAGGACAGGCGGATATTGGACAGAATCGACTACTTACTTAAGTTGACTTAAGCACCTATTGCGTAACCTGGTTGAACTGGCACAAGCTTATTTTGTAAGTAGTGGTTCCATAAGTAGGGACGTTATTGATCTGGTTGGTCGAATATTGGTTTAGAGCACACGTGACTTTCTCCTTCCTGAAAATACGGCTTCAATGTGTACCAAACTCACATGTCACAGTTCGACGATGTCAGGAATAAAGTATTTGAGCAAATATTTTCGTAATCTTCATATTGCGTTATGTAATCACTACTTTTGATGCTTAGGTAAAAACCATCGTGTCTGGAATGTGCTGTAGATATGGTATTTAAGCCATCGACCAGTTCGTTCCATAAATTTCCATAAACCTGCTTGAACTTGGCGCAAAATAATCTCTAGTATTCGATTTGATTATTAGGCAGAACAGAAACAAATCCTTTGAAAATCTGGAGCAAAAAGGAAGTTTCAGAGAAATTTTTATGTAATATGCATGTATTTAATAATATTCCATGCAAATTAATTCCATTTCCTTGTTACACAATCAATATAAGGATTATATACCAATTTAATTTCATCCTCTGCTGTTTTAATCACATCATAATACTGCGTATCATGTAAATAAACACGTTTAGCTTTGATTTATTAACAAAGTCTAACTTTAAAACTTTGGATGAGAGAAAATCTGGCTGCATGGAGCTGTGATGATTACAGGACAGCGTTCTGTTAATTAAAGATAAACTAACCTTCTTTCTTTCCAAACACCCACAGATATACCGGAATTGATTGGAATGGAAACACAGCCAACAGTCCCTGCAAATACAATCTACCTAACGACATGCACCCCGAATTGGAGCATGGAAGTGGATATTATGTACGTAATCCTGAGAACTTTGATCCTCTACGCTGTCCCTTTGATGTTCATGAGCTTTGCGTACTACCAAATCGTTCGGGTTCTTTGGAGCACGGCCAGCATTCCTGGAGGAAGGAGAGAAGTCCCTGTTGTCAATGGGAATGGGGTCTCTCATGAAAACGGACAGTGTAGCGCACAATGTAAGTAATCATCAGATTTTGGTTGCTCTATTTCCTATCATAACTTATTACTTTGCAGATTGGAAAAAACACCTCAAAACAACATTAATTCGTGGAATAATAGCATATAATATTATTCTGCGTCAGAGAAAGAGAGCTGCTAATTAATAAAGTTAGGGTTATGTTGCCTCCTCATGTAATATTATTGTGATTACACAACACACTTCATAAACAGACGGAAGCTGCAGACTAGAACAGATTCGCATCTTGATTGATTTTCGTAAAAATGTATGTACATACTTAACTTGACTTGGGTTGCCTTTCATCTGCTCTTACATTAGTTAGTTGTTGAGTTGTTTTCCACGTAAAAAGATAACTTCTAAAAGCATTCAAACAACAACCTTTCGGGTGACCTAGATAATTATTCTCTTATGCAGGTAGATGTTTATAAAATGGAACGCAGTTGCGACTTGCTATAAGAATATTTCGGGTTTGAATTTTTGGTTTTTACGCGAACAACTATCAGTGGCATATGCTCAAATAGTGTTTAGTGGTTGGATAAATTTAGTCAAACTAACAATATAATTGAGACACTGTATCTACGCATGAGCATAATAAATTTGCTTTTGCTTTATTGCAGATGGCATTATACTAATGCAAAATTGAATTCCAACATTTTTATTGTAAAGTCAATTTTGACTGTCGAGACTTGAGAACGACTACTGTCGCTCTTTATGCCAATTTTCATGTACAATCTGATTGTCAAAGTGATAGCTACTCCAATTAAATGACTGCATCCATTTTCCATTTCCTGTGGTGAGCGGAGGACACTTTCTCCCTGTGCCATCATCCAAAACTAACGAGCTTATGCAATACCTATCATATCTGTCTGGTTTGAAACGAAATACACTGTCATATCACTCCAAAGTAGACCTAAACCACGGTGCTAGGAGGTACAGCTCACACCCATCCACTGAACAGGATGTAATAGTAGATCTTAATGAAATCTTGATGCGGATTGTAGCTTCATTACATTATTGAGCTGGGGAAGTGTCACTTTGCTGCACGAATGTGAACTAGACTGCTGCCTGTCGATAAATTGATTAGGGCTCCACCAGCCTTGAAGCTTTCTCCTTAATTAAAGGTGCAAATACTATGAACTCGAGTTTCTGTTACAAATATAATGGAATGGCGAGGGTCATTTAGCCCAGTGGCTCATTTATCCTGACACGTGACATACGATGTGATACTGATATCCTTGTCGACACGAAACTGGCAGACAGGCACCCATTCCCAAAGAAAATAAATGACTAGAAGGTTTCTGTATCATTTGGGTTCGTGCTTTTCTATGTACCATTGACTCACAGCTTATTAGCGGAGTTCCAAAAAAAGGAATCGGGAAGGCCACGAAGAGACGAGCACCACAAGAAGAACTAATGTTTGAGCATGAATGCATATTAATTTATGCTCCCACACTTTTTCTGAAAATGATACCGAAAGAAAAACACGCCGAAGTTTTCCCAGAATTCCATCAAAAGCCCAACTTTTTTTTTTGCAAAAACATATCTAGTTTTTTTATAGAGTTATCTAGATAGTCGTGTTATTCCCAAAAATACTTTTGGTACCAGATGTTCAGTTGTAAAAATCGGTAGAGAAAAAGAGTTTTATAATTTATGCATCTAAAATTAGCTCCTGCTTTGCTGTAGAACCATAATATATTTCACCATACGGATTCATCTGGCTATATATCCGCTTTTGAACAAACAACTCATTATATTTCGAGTTCGAGCGCAATAAACTACTAGCCCACTGCACTTGGACTTGCAAGTATCCACTTGGGAAGTAAAGGTGTTATTTACACAGGTTAAATTGCGTATTTTGCCAAATGTCATATAATCCTGGAAAGCTATGTTTTTCTCTAACCTACCTGGCCTGACGCTCCTCAACCATAACTTTTATTACTTCCTTCCAACTTTAATTCAGAGGAGGAATTGCGTTCTATAGCTTCTATTTAAGCGCTTTTCAAATATTATGTATTTTGCGTGCTTAACACCCTTTATACGCTGGAAAACAATATAATAATATTTTACTTTTACTCTTTACGAGAAATTTTATACTGGGAAAGCATAAGGTAATGTTATATCATGTCACTCCCATTATTCCCGAGTTTAGTGCTTAAGTAACAGTTTGGAAAGCTCGTTTGACACGGTAGGCTTGCTTATAAAGATACATACACTCATAAAGAGGCAGTTGTTCTATTCTCTCACCAAAGTTTCTTAGACCGCTGAGCACACAAGAGAAGCTCTTGAATATGAGCCACTCCATCCACATCCAAGTTATGTAACTTTATTGAAGGAGCAGAAGCAATTGCAACATGTTTACACATGTATTTATGGAGGTTTTTATGACTGGATTTAATATCTTTTATATCTGTCTCCTTCCTCTATATACAGAGCAATTGCATTGACTGAATATAATGGTCTTTTTGCATGAATTCAGTTCATCACTGTGGCTTTTGTGGCATTAGCTTGAAATACCTCATCACTATCATTGTGTATCATGGCTCACTACACAACAAGTTCAGGTTTTGGTTGTTGGTAGGTAGACTCGTGAAATGTTATGAATTGCCGGATGAGAGGATGTTGAGGATGATGATGACATTGTACAAAAAAATAGTGTCACAGTCTTTATTTTGAAGAGAAAGTATTTACTGGGTCACCAACTAACAAAGTTTTGTGAGTGGAGGTGAAAGAGGATATCAGACACGTTTCTTGGCTTTTCTGTGTGAGTGCTAAACTACAAACCAATTTCTATGGGTTAATGGGAGCATTGTATAGGCATTGTGTTATTTCCAACGGGAACAGCTTTCTCCTCACAGTGTTCTTTATTGCGTTTCATTTCTGATTGCGATTATTTCGTTAGTATTGAGTGCGTAGTATGGCCTCGGAACCATTTTCCAGAACGAGGCTGACAACTTTTTAGCTTTCTCTTCGCTTAAGTGGTATTTTGACAAAAAGTTTTTCCGCGTCCAGCTCAGGAGCGTTGAGCAAGATTGGCAGTAAGTAAGTAGGGACATGACAAGGTGGAACGTGAAGTTGGAGGTGGTGGGGGAAAATTTTGATGGGATGCGGATGTCATGTCGTAGTTAATACCTACACTCGGCTCTCGCTTCTGTCGTGCCGATGTCATCATAAAACTTTCTCTGGTATTCTTCTAAGGCTTTCTTCTGAAATGAAGGTAGCTTCAGAATTTATTTGGTAGGAAATAAACAACTAGGTATTTACTTCAGTCACAAGCAAGATCAGGTTATATTATATTAAATTGTGATAGTCAAGAATAAATTGGAAAACGGAAAGTGAAGAACTCATAAAATTTTGATGAAAAATAATTATATTAGCGCTTTTAAAAATATACGACATTTGAAATTTCAATATAACAGATCTTGTTCTGTTTTCTTTCCGCGCAGTAGTGAGTATAAAGATATATTGATACGATATGGTGTTATGGAAAAATGCAATGATTTATTCACACAGAAAAATTGAAGTGACCTTCGTATTCAAATGTAACTTATTATATCGTATACGGAAAATGTTTATTATGAATTAGTGTGATATGTCACCGATCTGTAGAACATCTTGTGTATCTTTCCCACGAACATTTCATTTCTGAACAGTTCCAGGTATCTTCGTCATTTTGTGAGTCCAGCTCTCAGGGTCTGAAATGACGCAGCGTACTTTGCGGAATTGTTTTTATCTTCCATTTTTGTGAGAAAAATGATGTTAAATTAGCTAGAATTTTTCCAGGGAGTCACGTAACCCATTTTCTCGCAATCTGATGGAAAAAGAGATAAGATAAGGAGTTTTTTTAAGGAATCGAATTAATTATTAATCCTTTATCCTCCCAATTGCTCTTGAGTAGCTCTGCTCCTTCAAGTGTCAAGCATCATTATTCAGGCGAAGACTGGGCTGGACTGAAAAAAATCTTTCAAGCTAAAACTGTCATCAAAAATTCTCAACCAGAGATTACTTCATAGCGCCGAATTAAGCCTGCACTCTCCTCGAATTAATATTTGAGTTTAATAAGTGAAAAGAAAACAAGATCCTATCTTTCCCCCTTCAATTAGCATGTTGCTGCCAACCCAAGCTTCACCCTGAAAGCTTTTTTGTACCTATTCACTTTCTCATAGAAAATTCAACGGTCAAACCTCAACCTCCTGCTCGCTCAGGCGCTTACTGCTAAAGGAGAACAAAACAATATTGGTTGGATGCACATTGCATCATTGCAAACCTAATAAATTAAATCATTTCTTCAGTTTTGCCCACAGGAAAAACAAACATTCCAAAAATAAGATCAGAAACAATTCCTTTTATTAATGAATCAGTTTCGCTGCATCAGAAGGAGAAAGTTCTGAGGTTTCTTTTAATTCAGAAAAGAAAGAAAGTATTGTTATCGTTTTATATCGGCAGAATAATAGGATTTTTCTGGTAATTCAGCTTACTTCTTTGTATTACGCAGCGGAGCATGATATGATACCAGACCAGACGTTTTTTTGTTATTCCCTTTTCGAATCTTTCATGAGTGGTTTTGATACCAATCTTGTTTTTGGTTTTGGGGTATATAACACAGTTTATGTAAGCTGATAGTTAACCCAAGGACAATCGAGTTTTCTGTTACTTCTTTTTAATTTGATGGGATATCATTTCTCCCATGTTGTTTACTTTACTTTCTACCGTTGCAGCCCTGAGCTTGGAGATTCGGTTTGGTTTTTTCTTGGGATCAGGTGTACTCTCGACGGAGACAATCAAATTCAGTTAACAATCCCAATCAGCAGAAAGTACGGGAAGGAAAGTGTCTCTCTAGACACATCGCCACCCGACCTTTTGTGTCTTTCCGTTTTTGCGGTTTAATCACTCACTCCGCTGCCGCTTTAATCCGCTTTCGTTCTTCCAACTGACTTGGTGTAGTTGAGAAAGTTACGCATGGTATGACATGATATGATACCAAACTAACCAAGCTTCCTATCTTTGCCTAGCCCATCAACCGAAACTAGAAGGAAGCTTCTGCTTTCTACTTCTCCAATTTAAGATATGATAACAATTTACTTGGTGAAAGTAAGTGGTAGAAGGAGTATACTTCTTTAATGTGGTTTTCAACCACAATATTGGACTCCCAATAGAAATGGCAAGGAAGTGAGTTCCAGAATAATATTGTGAAAGGCTTCGGTTTTCGTTCCCTTTCCTTTCCCACTTCCTTTTCCTCCTTCCCAAGTATTAGTGTTGATGAACGTGATCCTACTACTTTCAAGGGAGTTCAGAAATACAAGTGTTTTTTTTTTCAAGCGAAAATTTAGTGGGTTGATTTTGTGAGTTGAGTTTATAGGAAGCGACAACGTGAGAACTCTTCCTGATGGTGTTTCCTGTGGATTCGAATGAGAAAAGGGTGGTCTTAAAACTTGTAGCTCTGTTGTTTTTCGCTCTTTTCATAATTTCCTCGATTTTGTCCTGATTGAACAAAAGATCTTCCAAGTGACATGACTTGCATAATGCCAAATCCGTTTTCGCCTCAAAATATTTTCTCGCGCTAAGCCGCATTTACGGATGAATTTGTCTTTTCCCTTTGATCAGACAGGAACAATCAAAGACAAGAGCTTGCAAATCAGTTTTACTCGGCGTGAAGAATTTTAATTCAAATGGTTCATTTTTTAGTGGAATAATTCTACTGCAGAATGAATAGCTGAGCATAATAACATGCATTCATTTAGTGAAAATTATGATAAAATAAGCTTGTATCCAAATCCCATCTTCATTCCCAGCTGCAAGTTTTCCACGATGAAACCATACCCAAAATTGTGTTCTGACTTGTAATCCCAAACTCCCCCAGAAAGACAGGAGAAGCTCGGTAGGAAGAACCGTCTGAAGAGCAAATATTTGTATTAGGAAGGAAGCGAAGTGAGATGGATGCTAAACTAATGTAGTAGTAGGAAGCTCCTGTAAACACTGCTAAGTAGGTTTGGTCGAAGCCGGTGTTGGTTTATGTGATTGTGAAGAGTCTCTTTCTTAAACAACTAAACTAACTTCATTCTTCATCACATCATACTCGCAGAGTGCCAAAACTTACCTACTTTCACCAAGTTTGTTTAGCATCTATTCGTATTATCAATTGTGCCGGTTTTACAAGTCATTATAAAAATTTAGAGTTCAAAAATATAATATACTTGCCTATAGATTGGAAGTAGATTTGACTTTTGTGATTGTAGTAAGTATGTTCACGTTCTGTATTTACCAGAGCTGCCATTTTGCAAAACCGAATGTTGCCAAAGTGGTCACATCTTTTTTTCAAAAACAGAATACACATTTGTAGCTTGAAGGCTTAGGTTGTACCTTAGAGGTGTTTTACACGATGCCGATTGCTGTCCTTATATTATTCATTCCCATCAAAATATAATCTAACTATCTAGGTATATCCTTTCCTAAACGTCTTATGAGCTTCTTTGTGTACCAGGTACACTATACCTTATCTAACGACGTGATAGGATCGTGCGAAGTACTAGCTTAACTTAAGATTTGCGAAGGAGTTCTTAGTTGTTCTTAGGAGTTGCGAAAGAGAGGAGGAGCAAATTTAAGCTGTAAAGAATTTAGATTCCATGCACTCCTCTTCATCCTTCCATTTCGTGGTGCTTAACATTTTGAGAGGATAAATAATGAAAGTGGAGACGAGCACTCATACTCACTCACCATCTTCTGACTTGGCTGGTGTTTTGAGTATGGAAAAATAAGGAAGCAAAGCCGAGCTCTTCATTATGTAAGCGTGTTTATACGAAAAGATTATGTGTGATGTGGTGTTTTTCTCTGCTGACGATAGGACAGGAACATGATGATGAGAGAAAATGAGTTTTTTGGTTGATTACTTTATCGTTTTATGAAAGTTTCTCTTTATATTACGTCTTATCCATTGAGTGAAATGAGAAACTAAATAAAAGCCTCTTTTACAAACTCCATGTAATAGTTCACCACTTTATGTTTACTTCCTGGAAAACAAGGAGAGTTGAGGATTTGTGGCTTAACTTCGTTGGGTGTCTCAACAGTAGGTTTCGTGAGTTAAGTAGGAAAATCCGTTGAAATGTGTTTTTTGCTTCCATCTTCATATTGAATTTCTGTAGAAAACCACTTGAAAACTGAGTACCGTGTCCTGAACGAATGAAGAAATGGTTGAGAATATGATTTCTGGGATTACTTAATGTTTAGGTGAATTCAACAAAGTGATCTTATTTCCTGTGATACTTTCGTACGATATTTGCTATAATGTACTCCACTATAATTACTAGACCTACTGGCTCTGTATTAAATTCAAATGTAGTTATTTCTTTAAGCATCGTCACATCCCATCAAATCTTTCAAGGAAGGAATTGTTCACGCTTCTTACCAGTATGATTTCATAATGAAATAATTTGCTCCATTTCTACTCGAAAAGGGGTTACGCAGCACGCATTAAGCTAAAACATGTTGGAATGTATTTTCCAACCTTCACACATGCTCTTATAATGTAATTTTCTTTCAAATCAAATTCCTTTCCTTTGTCATCGTCCTCATGATCACTTTAAGAAAAGGGGGTTTCACGGTGAAAGAAGTTGAAAAACAAGTTTTGTTAGAATGTGTAGCAGATGAACGGGAGTAAAAATTGTGAAAGTGGGGAAAATTAAAATGGACAGGAATAAATTAGACGTGACTAGCTTTTAACTTTCTTCCAAAAATCGTATAAGGAAGGTTATATTCACTGGAGTCCCACTATTATTATATTTTCTCAACTGGCTTGACTGACATTCAACACCTTCCCAGAGAAATGTCACTCCCCTTGTCACTTTTAATGGAACTCTTCATGTTTTTCAGCGGCCAGGTGATTTTTCATGGAGAATTTCTGTCCGTTTGTCATACACCTATGTAATGTAGTCAAGTCAGTCATAATGGTTATTTCCCTGCCATGTTTTTAACAATGAAGAAAGGTGGCAATGTTTTTCAGCTTGTTCCATTGCACTGAATGGGAAATGAGCTGGTTTAAAAAAGGCACTGGAATTTGATGAAAGGTGCAAAAATATATTTTATAATTCCAGGTAAAACCCTTTGCAACATCTAAATTCAAGGTGACGGCATTGTCCTTTTGTGTTCTCAATTTTCCTTGATTCAGAATACTCGAGAGATAAAAGGAAGAAAACAAAGTCGCGTTTCTTGTTCTAGGAATTCCCATTAGAATCCCACTTAGAGTTTCAATTAAACAGTTACTTATGCAGTCCCTAAAAAGTTACATAATGTTAGGAGACTTAAGTTGTTTGAATTCATTACATCTCACGGTAAACTTTTCGGAATTATATTTTAAGAGATAATTTACAGCAAAATCATTTTAGTAAAAATATCTTACAATAAATTAGGCATTCACATACTAATTAATCCAAAGTTTACCTTCTGGTGTGAGATTGTTAGAGCAGGTGAATGATTTGAAGTTTTCATTAGGTTCTTTCATAAAAACATGTCCTTAAGTTAGCTTTCCCAGAGAGAGCTAACTTTCACTAGGTAAATATTCAGTTAATATATCTCTTCCAAAAGTTTTGTTACGTTAAAGTCTTCCATATTCACGCAATTTAAAGTTTGCTACTTTCTCCATCAGGAATCCGTTGTTTGTTCACGGAACTAAAAGTATCATGATTATCATCATCATTACTTTAAACTTTAGGAGCTAACATGTGTTACCAGGTACTAGCAAGTGGCTTCCTGGTGAGAGCACTTTTTCTACAAGATTTTTATACCGGGCTGTTTTACATGTCATCCAATTCTCACGGGCTTCTGTGTCACTCGAGCGTACGTAGGATGAAGGCAAAGTTATTTCTTTTCGGCAAACAATATGAAAGCTATCTCTCTTTGAAAGTGGTTCCAAACTCAAACCAAACTCATTCTTTTGTAGATATAAAAATGAATACAGCTAAATGCAAGGTCGGAAAAAGTGGCGAGTCGACAGAACAATGGGAGTGTGTGCGCTGCTCTCCCAAGTGGATTTTTATTGTGAGATAAAAGCATCTCCGCTCTAAACAAGAACAACTCTCCAGCTCTTGACATTTCTGTATCACAATTGACAGCTGGCTGTGTTCTCCTCATTTTCGTCACTCTAGATGACGTAAAAAGTTGGGATGAGACAAAAACTGGTATTTTTTTGTGTCTATAATTCTTTGAAAATGGAATTAGCAGTTGGTTGCCACCTCGCATCCAACACAATTCAAAAGAATCTCTCGCACTTTCTGGGACTAGATTTGAAAATTAGGAAATATTCGACAAATATGAAACACGTTCCTGTTTGCTGTCGTCATAATGGGATTGCAAGCATTCCAAGAATTTGCATTTCATCGTGTTGGCCTTCATTATCATGTTGATCCCGCGGCAAGATTTCATAGTGGAATGGACTAAAATCCTCCACAATTCCACATGCATGCACGTAGAAAATAACAAGTTCAGCTGGCAACTCTATTACAACAACACAATCTCCCTAACTCAAGTCAAGGTAAACATTCCTTTCATGCCTTCCTATAACAACATGCTTTATATCTTTCTCAAACCCAGCTTGACAATCAGAATCACTGAAACTCATAAAATGTCCGTGGGTCTGGCTGTGGCATAATCTACGAGGATTAAACACACGCCGTGTCATCTCATCCTATCACCTTTTTCCTTTCCTGTTGAACTCATAAACTGAAATTCAACAACCCTCCGGATTTACATTCTTCTGTTGAAGTATTTTGTGGTGTAATCCTCATATCCTCATAGCGTGCCTATATTTTGGTTGAAAATATTATGACTTGGTCTTGATGCCACTGTTGCAGCATTTCTCTCAAATTGTTTGTTTTATTGCACTCCACAAACTGCATACTTTCGCAAGGAAGCACAAGGTCGAGGTGGATTATTGCAGTGGTGTGCCATTAAATATGCCAGGTTTAGCAAAATTCCAAATGTTGAATCTCAAGTGCGCCCTTCCGATTTCGTCACTTAGTTCTTGACTCGTTTTCACCAGAATTATTTTATGCTCTTCAAACCCGACATTTATTGCAGTCATCGCCGACAGCAGTTATTTATTTGAGGAGACAAGACATTTATGACATGACATTACAAATGTAGATACTCGTAAACATTGCGTTTTGCAATAATAATACTTGCGAAATTTTGGGTTAGAAACAAACGTCAAGCGCAGTTTTCTAACTCAATATCGTGGAATTGCAGAACTTGTCATTGAGATGGTAATAAAGTTGATGAGCTCCTCGCTGGCGGTGGCTGTGTGCATTAAATTTATTATGTCAAAAGACTTTTCTCCAACCAACCTAAAATTACTGCACATAATATTATTTTGCATTCGGTGGGATGTCGGGGTCCTATAAACTATCATCATAAATTTATTTTGTCAGGAAACACGAGCGTCTGAAAATTTACCTACGACATTCCATCTGCCAGTCAATTCTGGTTGGTTGAACTTGAAATGTCGTTTCATTTTCAATTATCGCCGCAGAAAAACATCGGAAACGATATCTATACCTTCAAACGCACGTGTATTGATTTAAATATGTATTTATTCTGTTGACGTTTATTCTTTTCACTTTTTTCTGGGTTGAAAAGTCATTACCACATCTTTTCACGCATAAACCTCAATACCTACATAGTTTGGGTTTCTGTTGATATTCCAGCTTTAATTTGGTTATTTTAATGTTGCTTCAGCAGGAGATTATCTTCTGAAAATGACGGTGTGGTTGGCCTTAATACCTGCTGTTAAATGTGTTATGCTATAATTATCATAATGATTGTCATGAAGGTTTTCATTAATTCAATTCCAAAAGAAACGGATGCTAATGGGAATTCTACAGCAGTAACATAACCCCCCACAAGGAAACATTGTGGTTTAGTCTGGCATCAGTGGGAAATAAGGAAAAGCCTTGAAATGTCATAAGCACATGGAACTGTTGCCTTAATTCCCAGCACATGCGGTTAAACTTGAGAAAAGTCAGGCAAGCTTTACAAAAATGTGCGCATAATTCATATTAACACGAATTTTTCGTTCAAAAATATATAATACGACGTCAAACCCCAACTTATTTTTACAGGGTGTAAAAACGCCCAAATAATTATAAGATTCTTGAAACTTTCTTCTATTCATCTAATTTACTTATATCATTAACTCGACAAAGAAAAAATGTGAAGCCGTCATCCATTCATATCATGTTCCGGGAAAATTCCTATTCGCTGCGTTGAATGAACTTCAATGGGAACTCGGCTTCTGGTCCTACCTCTCATGAATAAAAAAGGAACTTTTTATGTTTAATATTCAAAAGCCAAGCTAGTAGGAATGAATGAGTGATTCCTAAAAATTATAAAAGGTCCTTGTCCGCCATCATCGATTACTTTTCAAGGAAGGGAAATTATGCATTATATATACACACCGTCTGGTTGAGGATGTCTGCTTTTACAAAAGCAAGATTGATGAGTCATCTTAACCGAGATAGAACTGGGCGAAAAAGTGTGCTCATTGAGCCGAAAGCCAGTTCTTTTCATCAATGAATCAATGACAACTCAAGTCCCTTATGATATCTGACACAGTTTTTAGGTAGATCATTTTACAGGAATGGGCTACAACTTGGTAGACTACAAATTCAAAATGTAGCCAAGCATTGCTGATTGCTACTCTACAAATAATATTTACATCCACTTTAGTTTCAACTCTTCAAATAATTTGAGTTTTGGAGTGAGAGCGAAACTATCAAGCAAACACTTTAGTTGGATCCTTTGAAACAAAAGTGGAAGTCAAATAAAACTTTTCCCTGTTCGCTATTCTTCTCTTGCGCTTGAACAATGTGAATTCTGAGGAGAGCAACTTTCGTATAATTGTTCTCTAGTCGTGCACGACTATAGCTCTACCTGCAACACTTTGAGCAACTTTTGTGAACAATTTAAATACTTTCCCTGATGATATGATGATCATAACATGATACACCCCACTATTTTGTACTTAGAAGCACCCTAAATGATGTGCCATCATCATATGCTGAGCCTCTTTTCCTCTCAAATTACACCAAAGCCCTTAGCTTTCACCATCCACCAAGTTTTTGTGATGTATCAACTTTGAAAGTTGTACATTGGTAATTCTCTTTCATCATCACATCAGCTTATTGACTTTCACTTGCCCGTATTCCCTATAGTCCCCACCTACTCACATAATAAATAAGTAGGGATATACATAGCGCATCTACAAATTGACGTGACAAGGCATGAAGCCTGTTTCCTTCCTTCCCTCATGCAAGTATGGTTGTATGCGTCACACTGTCAAAAAGGGAAGCAAAGAAGGTTCAAACGAAAAACCACGAGTATGCTTAGTTAGGGAATGAACTGTCAGTTACACAGCTGCAAGAGCTAAACGCTAACCGTCACATATCAACTTGGGACTTCTTAAGTTGAGTTGAGTTGGGTGGATTTATGCTCATGCAAAAATAACGGGGAAAGTGACTGTCTTGCAATATACTCAATATGGAATTCAATTGTAGAAATTTCCTTCAGCTATGCAATAAACGTAATTTGCAATCACGCAATATCTGAAAAGTCAGCTATTTTGGTAATGAATAGGGATGCATCAACTTTCTTAAAACATTTCATGTTTACACCAATATCTCAATTTTTAAAATATCTCACGACTAGAAAGACAGTAAGTTCCCAACCTATGAAATTTGCAAGTAATATTCCTGGTAATACTCAATATTGTCGTTTTACTCAATCAATTTTGGACCTTCAGAATTATTGTATTACTTTATACCTTGACCAAAATGTTTTACATTTTTCCTGATTCTACGTTTCATTCGCCTTTCACTACCTTCAATCCATCTTTCTGTTTCTTTCATTCTTTTATCTTAAACCTTCTTTTCTTGTCTTGGTTTTACCTTTACAAAAAAGGAGTGCTGAGTC
Organism: Orchesella cincta; assembly: GCA_001718145.1. Lineage (NCBI taxonomy): Eukaryota > Metazoa > Arthropoda > Collembola > Entomobryomorpha > Orchesellidae > Orchesella > Orchesella cincta. Next base: position 6,071 of record LJIJ01000796.1, on the reverse strand, counting down.
GAACAAGGTGATCGTAGCGTAATCACGATCATCATCAGCATGAAAACAGAGGAGCCCCCAGTTATCCATGCCAATCTTGAAGGACTCGTGTCAGATCAGACTCATCCTTTTTTCCACACCACACTACAACTACTACCATCACGAGTTTCTATTCAAATCCACTTTCCTTCCTTTGCTCTTTCTTGCTGACATAATGCCTACACGATAACCACTTTGTAGGTATTTGGCATCTCAACCAAAATAGAAAAGAAAGAGGTTAAGGGCGTAAAGGAATCTGGTCTCGTATTGGTAATCTCAACAGCTGCTGTGGAAAAAAATGTGATAGATTGAAAGTCTCGCGCTGATCCTCTTTTTTTGAAAGAACCAAAAAATGCAATAAAACATTATAGAATACTTGAGAGAATTTTCTACGTTATTCTATACCTATTCCATCAGTGCAACGACCATTAAATGTGATGCATAGACTGAAGAGAAAGTAATCACAACTCGGTGATGAAAAACGAGACACACAACCCAGCTGAGATTTGTTTCACTTCACACAACTACCACTTTCACCTTGTGTGTGAACATTTTCAAAGCAGGGGAATGTATTGATTCGAAAAAAAATCTAAAAATGAAACCTTCCTTTTGTACAACATAAAAGAAGCTTTAATCTAAAAGAATGTGATATGATGATGATACACAACCAGTTTGGGAATGGATGCTGTCCTCGACGTCCTCAACTGAAAGCATTATGAATGGATGAATGGATGATGAGCATGCAAAACCTAGCTCGTATCGTTTCTTTGGAGCATTTTTCCTTTCATATTCATTCTGAGTCGGAACAGAGAAAGGAGGAGAAAGCTATTATTTATTTAGGTCGGCGTTACACTCCACCAAAGACAGAAATGACAAGAGCTCTGACATCCTCCACTACTTTTTGTCCCATTCCCTTGTTTACTTTTGTAATGCAGCTAATGCAATAATGAATGAGATGGGGTAGGATAGGATCTCGCTTGACATTCAAACAGACAAGGGATTCCAGTGTAATGCGTGTTCTGCTCATTAACTTTGCAGACTCGACAGGAAAACGGAAATGGGGTATAATGGGAAAGGAGAGATTATTTACTGTGAGAAACGTGATAATCCTTTGTTTTCTCTGTTGTTCCATTTGATAATGCAATAGTTTGAACAGGAACTTTCTGTGTTTTTGGGTTATTTCCTTTTAGCAATGTAATCAAAATAACATTAACGTGACATCATGAATTACGCTTGCAGGGTATCAAATCAAACCAGTGTGGATTTAGTTTTGAGTTTGGAAAGTCAAGTGAAAGCACACTTTCTGATTCTCACCCCACACTTAAATTTATGACAGGAAATGAGTGATAGATCCAATCTTACAATCCACTGTTGCGTCATTCTCAATATTAGTCGCTATTAGTTTTATGCACAAAAATCGATAACTACGACATATTGTGAAGATTTCGAGGAGAAAGTAGGTATTCATCCAAGTGAGGAGACCTCGTAATGTAATTATACTCCGCTTAGAAAGAACTTTTTCCTTCCGGGGATGTTAAGTTCAGCAGCAGAAATACTTAAAGCTTTTTTCATCTTGTGCTAATGCTCCATGATTTCCCATTTAATTGATTGATTGACAGTGCTGACACCCATCCTCCGTGGAGTTTCATCCTCTCAATGTAGTCAAGCTGACTACCAACTCAAATCCCGAAGGAAGGCTGCAAAAATGTTGGTCGCTGTTGTCGTCATGTTTGCTGTCTGCTACTTTCCTGTATCCGTGTATAGCGTTATTGCGTACGTACTTAACTCATAATGATTTGAATATGAATGCGAAAAGTAGCATATGGTAAGTGGATTTTTTTTGCATAGTGTACCCGGAATGATTCCATGGAACGAGTACCTGCCATACGTTGCAATGATCTCTCACTGGCTTTGTTACGCCAACTCGGCTATCAATCCTGTAATTTACAATTTCATGAGTGGTAAGTTTCTCCTTTCTCCTTTGGTTGGATTATAGAGCACTACTTGTGTGACTTTCTTTTTACTTCTTCTTTTTTGAACTTCAAAAGAATGATGATGATATTTGATGATCATGCTGATGCGTGGAAAATATATGTGTTTTTGTGATGATTGCGAAATATGTTATATGCATACCGACATATTTTGTATGCAACAATATGTATTTTTGAAGAACGTAAGTTATAAGGACCCCTTTTATTACTTGACAATACTATGGGGCTCCCACCTACCTTAATAGCAGTATTTTTATGCAAAAAAGTGAAAGCAAAAAAAAATCTTTTAAGAGACGAAAAAGATCTGCACGTTAGCTTATACTGTATCACAATGCCCCCTATTGTAATACTATATTATATAGACTCTGTGCTTGCATGCGATCGCCACAAATCCTCCCAAACCCAGTTTATACATAAGTCGGCATTGGCAATATGAATTCTCGCATGAAAAACGGTAAAAGTGAGCCTTGTATGAGGAATGAGAAGATGGATAAAAGAATGCCCATGGATGGCTCACTTTCTTTTGCACGAGTGGTCATGACAAGATACAATTTACACGTCATGTTAGTCACGTAAGTCAAGCATGATGATGCTTTTCCTTTTCAAATAATAATGCATTTTTGCAATTTTATGCAATCCCTAAAAAACTCAAAGGAAGAGCTGATGCAAGTATAATCAATAATAACACACACATGCCGAAATTTGCCTAGCAGAATAATATGTACATTGACGTATGTACGTAAATTTTCTATAAAATCTATGCAATAAGTCTTTGCAATTGCTTTATTAAACTACCCCTATTTGAACTAAAATAAATTTTATATGAGTTCATTGGAAAAAATAACGTCAAACTTACACATGTTTGAATCCAACCTTTTTTTTAAATTCATTTGGATTGGGATTTTTTACTAGCGAAAAAAAACATTGCTAAAAGATTCGCACAAATCCTCAAAACCTTATGGGTAAGCGATTGTTTTATTTATGAGGTAAAAATATTGCATGTTTCAATATAAACTGGTGATGTTAACCAGTATTCATTCATTCACGCACCCTTTCACAGTTCCAGGAAGTACATGAATTATGCAACAGTAACAAGTCAGCCGAAGTTGAAGTGTAGGTCACTAAAAATAAATATTAGGTTGTTTGGATTGGGATTTGATGATGATTCACACGTGCTGTGTTCCTTCGACAGGAAATTTTTGAAGGAAGTGCCATAAATGATATTAATTTCCCAGGGGAAAATTTTTAGACGAAATAACAAAGAGCTGTTTTTTTTCCAGCACCTTTGGAATTTATTACAGAATAAGTTTATTTCATAACTTCCTGCATACTCTGCATCTAACATATTCGCAACCATTACAAAAAAACATGTTATTTTCTTTGAGTAAAAATAAAAAAGAAAGTGAAAGAATTTCATTTCATAAAGTAGAGCAAATAAAAAAAGGATGTTTACGAAACTTGTAAACTGAATTGAATTGCAGGCAAATTTCGGAGAGAGTTTGCACGCGCATTCCAGTGCATGTGTTCCAGAAAATCGTATCTCCCTGCCACCTCTCGTGTCTACTCATACAATACTCACCGGCAATCTCGACGAGTTTAGCAAGTCAACGCCAACTTTTAGCTTGTTTTGTCAACTTTTCAAAACATAGTGAACATTACCATTTGAGTTTTTGCAACTTCTTTCCTTTCCCCATATATATCTTGGCTCTCTTGCTGCTAAACCTTAAGATACATTTATGGTTAGGATACGTTATATTTTCCCAAACTTTTATGTCACTATTTACTTTCTCCGTAAACGAGCGTCTATATACACCCCTTCGTGAAAAGATGGCATTACGATTTTTAACAAAGTGAAATACCCAAGTCAATTACAATCACCCATCCACCTCTTCCGTAGCAGTTTGTGTGTGTAAGAAAGCCATTTTATGGAAACATTATTTACTGCTTTTGTAGTTTGCTATTGATGAATATTTAAAAGCTAAAATGTTGTAGAGAATCTTGTATAACTTTAAGACTTTAAACTTTTTATGTAAAAACAATTTAAATGCACTGAAGGTAGATCCCTCCAGCGTTGGTAATTTTAACAATTGCTGTGTTTATGACCGTAGGTAAATTCCGTAAGGAATTCCTTCGAAGTTTTGGATGCAGGCACTGGCAGCCAAGACGAGGTGCTAACGCTCGGCAAATGGGTAATGGACGACCTCGAATCAGATTTCAGAGCAGTGGAAACGGCAGAACTGATATGTTCCAACGAGGTGGATCCACATACACGGCAGTACAGATATGCTCTAAGAACGGAATTTACACCTACCAGGTCAACATATGCCTGAGACAGGGTTTATGTGGAGATGGTTGCATTTTAAATGAGGAAATTGTTGTTGAACTTGTTGTATTTCAAATGCAGTATTTCTTTCCTGTACTTTTCTCACTGGTAAAATTTCAAATCTAAAATTTGAGCAACTTCTCCACATTTGGTAATCTGTCCTGCTTTGCAGCAACTGTCAAGGGTGGTCACATATCTTTCTAAATAATGTTACATTGTTAAAAATTCTAAATGTTATCATATAATCATTCTCACTTTTCAAATACTCGTTTTCTACAATGACTGTGCTTCTTAATAATGCGGGTAATTGTTTCAACATTTCCAATAAATTCCAGTTTAAAATCCATGTACATAATATTTTAAATGTAAAATATCAATGTTTATTATCTGTAATTTATATTCGTAAATTAATGATTCTACTAACTAATTTACGGGGCTGGACAGTGAGAGCCTTAAGTTACAAAATATATAATTACAAGTATAAATTAAGATAATAAACATTGTTGTTTTACATTTAACTATTATGTAACATGGATTTTTAAACTGGAATATATTGGAAATCCGTTGAAACAAGTTACCCGCATTATTAGAAGCAAGTCATTGTAGAAACGGTAGGTTTTGAAAAAGTGAGAATGGATTATATGATAAATTTAGAATTTTTAACAATGTAACATTATTTAGAAAGATATGTGACCACCTTGTAGCAGTTGATTTGATGCAAAGCAGGACAGACTTAGCCAATGTGGAGAAGTTGCTCAATTTTTAGATTGAAATTTTACCAGTGGAAAAGTATAAGGAAGAGTACTGCATTTGAAATACAACAAGTTCAATCACAATTTCTCGATTTCCAAATGCACGCATCTCCAGCATAAACCTGTCTAGGCATATGTTGACCTGGTAGGTGTAGAATTCCGTTTAGAGCGATATCTGTAGTGGCCGTGTATGATGGATCAGCTCGTGAACATATCGCAGGTCTGCCGTTATCACTGCTCTGAAATCTGATTCGAGGTCGTCATTACCCTTTGGGCCGAGCGGGCGTTAGCACTCGTCTTGGCTGCAGTGGCTGCATCCAAAAGCTTCGCAGGAATTCCTTCCGGCATTTACCTACGGTCATAAACAGCAGGCAATTGTTAAAAATTACCAAACGCTGGAGGATCTACCTTCAGTGCTTTAATTGTTTTTACATAAAAAGTTTTAAAGCTTAAAGTTATACAAGATTTCTACAACCATTTTAGGCTTTTAATATTCATCAATAGGCACACTACAAAGCAGATAAATATGTTTACCATAAAATGGCTTTCTTAGCACACACAACCTGCCTACGGAAGAGGTGATGGGTGAATTTGTTAATTGATTGGGTATTTCACTTTGTTAAAAATCGTAATGCAATCTTTTCACGAAGGGGTGTATATAGAGCGCTCGTGTTAGCGGAGAAGTCAAATATCTGACATAAAAGTTTGGAAAATATTAAGCGTATCGCTAACCTAAATGTATCTTAGGTTTACCAGAAGACAAGCCAAGAATATATGGGGAAAGGAAAGCAAGTTGCAAATCCAATGGGTAATGTTGCACTATGTTTTGAAAAGTTGAAAACAGCTAAAAGTTGGCGTTGACTTGGCTAACTCGCTGCGAGATGCCGGTGAGTATTGTTGTTATGAGTTCGACAGCGAGAGGTGGCAGGGAGTACGATTTTTCTGGAACATGCACTGGAATGCGCGTGCAAACTCTCTCCGAAATTT
>LJIJ01000795.1:0-74218 GCA_001718145.1 Orchesella cincta | reverse complement strand
GTTCATTGAAGAGTTACGAGTTGGACGCAAAAATTTATAAGCTGTCTGACGAATTACGAACATTTAAAATATTCAGCATGTATACAGGTGTGTAGCGTGCTGCATGCAAGCATATTTTGAAGTGCTGGTGTATTTCTAGATTATTTGCCATGGGTTGTTTATGGTTATTGAATTTTCTATTTTTTGCGTTCTCATAAAGTATTGGGACTCACTTCAGTTATTTTCTAAAATTCAACTTCTGCTTTGGACGGTAATGTTTATGACGTTTTGGCGGGTGTTTTGGAGCTGGGGCGCTTTATTAACTCGAGAGGAAATAAGGTACTAAGCTCGTGGAAGCTGGACAACTTTGGTAATGCTGAGAACGGCAAAATAATGAAGAAATTTAAACGATCGTGTAAACTACTGTTTTGAGTTATGGGAAGACAGTTTCGTTATAAGTAAGGGTCAGCCTGTTTAATTTTCTCGGGGCGTTGTGAGAGGAATGCTAGGGTATTACTTTAGCGCTGAATAAGATGAATCCAAATAGGTTGTATTCGCACAAAATAACGGGTATTTTAGCTTGAATAATGTTAATATAATAAGCAATTGTTTTACTTTTTCTGCATTGATTGAATTTTTCAATAACTATGCACGAACATGGAAGAGTTCTTGAAAAGGTCGGATTTCGATCTATCTCCTTCGGACCGATTTGTTAGTGATTTGTATTGGGTGTATTTAGAGGATGAATCAAAAATACCTCGACGGTTAGTAAATTTGTACTTAAATATCTTCAAAAATTCAAAATTAATGAGATTCGATGAGTACGCAGAAACAATTCAAAACGCTACTGATGGAAAAGAGACAAACATTCTGTACTTTCCACCCTCGACGCACGCAAAAACGCTGTATGAGTTCTCCGGTGCCACTCAATATGGTCCAGTAAAGACCAGCAAACGATACTCTAAATTCGCTGTGATGTGTGAACAGCATTGTGAAGCGAAATGGAATGTTGTGCTTTTTGGACAGAAATTAATAAATGCTATAATCCCAAGACAAGAGCCATTCTTTACCGATTTTGAATTTTGGGCTGTAGAATATGCCAGTTTTGCAACTTTCCAATTTTCTAGATTCTTAGGGTCATTTGTGCAATCGGGGCTACATGATTTGGCTATAAGACGGTACATTATGCTAGAGCATCTCAAACTTTTACAAACGTTTGGCAGCTATCAAAAATTGGGAATGAGCAATGGAAGCTTGTTTAGCTATGTGTTTCTTTCAAATAGCCGGAACCCTGATGAGCATGATGTTAAGTCAACCAAAGTAACGGCGTTAATAGGAACCTTTGTTGTAGCAGGTTCTATGCTAGTAGTCGCGTCATTCATCTTTTTATTTGAGGTTTGGAAACCAACACTGCTATTAAACTTGTTTTAGAAAATTAAAAAAAGTTAGATAGGATAAAGTAGAAAAAATTGATGCACCTCGCAACTGAAATGTGTAAAATGTATAATAAAACTTGAATATTCATATAATGATAAAACTGTGTATCGCTGTTGGTTGTACACTTTTTATGCTTATTGATCTGCTATCTAAAACAACCTAAAAATTTATTATAGAACTCCAAGGTTTACTGTTTCTGATGTAGTTCGGCTCACAAAAATGCAAATAGCGTTCACAGTTTGCATAAAATAGGGAAATCAAAATCACTGGATTCAGTCATTTCTTGCATACATTTTTCAAAGTCAGGTTGATTTATTTCCTTTACCTTTCCCTCCCTGCAAACTGATAAATGAACCAGAACCAAAACTAGGTACCTAAATGTTATATAGAATGAGCAAAAACTGGAGCCAACCCATCTTTGGCTAAATGTAGCATTTAAACTCACTTCCAATTGAATTCTAGCTGGACTCTGTCAGATTCATGGTGAGAAGTGCCAGGTTAATTTCCGGTTTGAGGAGTAATTCAGTTTCCTCTTTATCTTTCGTTGTGTTAACGAATACAAACGTACCAAAGTCGTATTACCTACTTTCTGAAGCTATATGCACTTATATAAAAACTATTGAACAACCGTTTAGCATTATCAGGTATCTTTAAATTTAGAAAAGCTGAGCTAACGATTCAAGTGGTGATGAAAATATCTAAAATGGAAAAATACGAAGCTCTCAAGGGAAAACGTTTAGTGTTTATTTCAATGTGGAAAGTTGCACATGTTATCTCACAATTTGCAAGTATTTTGACTGAAAGCCAAGTTTCAAATCAGATAATGTCAATCATAATCATTAACTAAAGTTCAGCGCATGCATAAAGTGTCAACAGTTAACTGAAATTGGAGTTGTGATTTGGGGGATTATTTCAATCGTAAAAATGGAAAGAGAAAGGAATCCCGATTTCAGATTTGTCAAGAAGGTGCTTCCAATGATTTGTATTGATATCATAGTCATTGCAGTCTGCGGAATTTCTATCATTCGGTTTGAGTTATCATTCAACTGCACAACTGGTGGGAATGAGTTTTGCAATAAGGTAAATGTTTTTACTTTGTACACATTAAAAAATGACAAGTATTCAACTAATATGCCATTATATTTCTTTTGGAAAGATCCTTACTGAAGAAGAGATTCTCAAGGAAACAACAATTTTTGCAGCTACTCACCTTTTAGTCTGCTGTTACTCATACATATGTGGTAAATACATAATGATTCCATAGAATAAAAATATATGGTGTAAATGACCACAAATGTTTATACTGTTTTTTTTTGCATTTCAGATATGAGCAGGATTCAGGAATCAGCTAGCCATCTGTATTCATTGAGGGAGAATTCAAATTTAGAAGTTGCATCCATGATTCACTTTGCAAAATTGCTATTTTTATATATATTCCTTATTGTTGCCGGATGGCTTGTATTTAAACTTGTTTCGTTTTTCCGTAATCTTACTACTTTTAACCCGTCTATTTCACGTGTTTTGGATTCACCCTGGATCAGTGACTTCTCATTTATTTACTGCTCATATTGTTTGGTTAGCCTGACTGTCTGCATTTCCTGGCTTACCTTTAAAAGTTTTGAATGGGCTACGGGATGGAAGTACAACACAGTTTGTTTCACCACATTACTGAGGCATTGTTTCAGAAGGGAAACTAGTACAGGAGTTGAAACTGAAGCTACTGAAATACCTTTGGGGCATCGTGAAACAACTGCTGCTCGCCTGGAGATATCTTCTGATCTTGTAACATGGGAGAACGAATCCCAATATTCCAATCGTATTGAAACGGAAATGTAATAAGTGAATGTGGAGAAAGGAACTACTGCTTTATCAACTTACCATGACAAGCAGTTGACACTCTGCAGTTGCACGATATGTTTGAATACACTGTGACAACCTATTGACCTTGAAGTGTGAAGTTCCCTGAACTTAGTTTGGCGTTTCCTAAAAACGATTTGCAATTACAGTTATTTTTAATCTTGTTAAGCACCACCGATATCAAATTGAAAGTAAAATTGAAGCAATGAAAACCAAATCGTCGTAATAGTTAGTTTATTAAATTGAAATTAATAAAATTAATTTGATCTATCCGCGTGTCAAATAGAAGATAAAAGTGCTTTTAAAATTTAATAACAATTGACCTTACAAGTATTATGAGAACGGGTGTACGCAATATGCCAAAAGAAACGTTCACCTGTAACTTAAAACTGGAAAAGAAATTCATCTAAGCTTTCTACTTAGATTAAACATCCTATGCTTTCAATAAACGGAGTCAGAAATTGACGCTGGAGTCAGTTCACTTCAGTCTTCTTACCGCCGCAATTCGATAGAAACTAAAGAACTTTCCGGCTGTAAAATTAAATCCGGTTCCGGGTAACTTCTGTGTTTTGCTTTCTTTTTCGTTTATCTTGGTCTTACGATAGCTGTGGGTGCCATAATAACTCTCTGTCTGTGTTATATTTACTGTAATACAAGGGTATACTCTATGTAGTGACAACCGAGCGTTGTTTCATCAAACAAAAATATGTTAGTTTTGAGATATACAGACCTCAACCAAGTTTTCAGAATGTTGTGTAAATAAGTGAAAAGTGGATTTTATTTAAGTACGCGCTTGAATTTAGGTTTAACTTCGATGATATAGAATTGTTCTGAGATTCTTAGTGCTGAATAAAACTAACAATTTTTACTATAAATAACTCATGAACATATAAACGCTACTTACTCGTTTGCACGTCAGTAATTAGAACTAAGACACCACATGAGCTTGAAGCTTTTGATTAATCATATTGCGGGGTTTAAAACCCGTAACCACAATCTACCCGTCCAGGACTTATATGGACTGGAGATGGATAAAAGTACAAAGTTACAGCTACAATATTTCCCCTTATCTTTAATTTCACAATTGTTCTGGTACCTGCTGTAATTATTTTTTAGTTGTGGTTCTGGCTAGCAGCCCAAACGGAAAAGGGGCAATGTTTTACGCTTGTTGGAGAAAGTTGCTTTTATTTTCAAAACTGGGACGATCACGATTGCGACTCGTATTTTTTCACATATCAGTTACTGCATTGAAATGATTCGAAATTAGAAGAAAGAAACTGGTCTGTCCATTTATGATATAAGTTTCAATCAAGCACCAATTCTCAGTCTTATCAACCATTTAAAGGATAATAATAATAAAATTGACTTCTAGAAATTAACAGAACGTCTAGTCAGCAAAAATAAAACATTTGTTAAATTCCACTGTTCGTGAATGCAAACTGAATTCTGTATTTTATTTTAATACTCAATGAACAAAATAAATCATTAATAGTAACAGCAAATCATATTAAAATGCCGTCTATTTTAAATATATTTTCTTCATTTATTCATGTGTTTAATGGAATGATTTCGAAGATGACTTCGTCCCTCTATATGCATACTAATATAGTAGCTAACATATTGTGCCGTACATATGAAAACTGAATTATACGTTAAAGGGAAACCTAATTAGTTTTATTTCTCCTTTCCATTATATGGATATTAGCAACTTTCATATTATTGTGTATTTTTATGATATCGAGATCGGTATAGCAAATGGTAGCCAATCTGTATACTACACAATTATAAAAGAAAAAGTCTTACAAAAACATAGTTGTATCTGACATTTTGCACGTGTTTTAACAGAAATTAGCATCAACCATAGCAAGGAAGTATAGAAATACACGCAGTGTTTGTTGAGTTAACTGAAATTTTTTTTTGGTTTTTAGATTGCCAAACATACTTCAATTTAGTGGAATTACAGGAACTAATCCTATAAAACTAAAACGTAGCAAATTCGACAGCCTCAAATATCAACGAATGACAGACGCTTCGAAAAGTTGACAGTAACTAGCAGTCCGGATGCAGAGAAATGACAACCATGGTTTACAATCAATAGCATAAAGTTTAGACATATTTTATTAATTGCATTGAGCTAATTGAATTAGTTGCGTTACCGTCTGGAATTGTTTTTCTTGGTCTTTATGTCAGACGTCAGCACTACTTTCTTGTGTAATTAAAATTAAATTAAAATTGTAATCTACTTCACCAAATCTAGACCATTTGCCTTTATTATTTTATAATTACCGTAAAGTAAGCTCTTATGACTGTGTGAAAACCAAACCGGCAGCTGGTTGGCTAAAATTTAATTTTTGACCCTGTCTACGCGATTAATAAAAACTGATAGCAAAAGCAATTCTAGCGTTTGCGCTTGAAAAAAGGACAAAATTAACCGTTATGTGAAACTTGAACTATTTCATTAATTTCATCACCCACGCTTGAATTTAAAAGTTATGATGTATTGTAGGAAGTAGATTTAGCCAACTTTAATTCCACCTGTGTTGAGCTACACCATAGACACAAGTTTTTTAACAAAATGGTTCTAAATAATAACCTACCATTAGGACTTAGAATGCTAGAGATCCAAATTCGTCATGCAATCTACATTGGAAGTCTCCCATTTACAATGGATTGCGATTCGTTTCCAAAAGTTGTCGTGTGTTGCAAGACCTCTTGTCCTTTAAAATGTTGGTACGTTATGCGAACGCTATCAACAATATTAACGACGCTAGAGCTATGTTACTCCGCATCCATTCAATCTCATGGTGACTTCCAAGAGCTTGCATTTCAAGCATATCTTGTGATTTGCCAGTTCTGTGGGTTTTGGATTTTCACTGCTGTCTATTGGCTCCGTTCCGATTTTGTTATGTTGGTTAATTCTTTGTTGAAAATTAACATGGAAATGAAGGGTATTATCATTATTTTGTACTAAATTTTCTCGCGTTTGCAACATAATTAACTGCTTTTTTCTGTGTTTCTATTTTAGATCTCCAAGTGAATACTGATGGACGAGTCTACAAATTCATCCTAATTTTGGAAGCAATTATGGTGCCAATCGTAGTCATATTTACAACCTCTGGTTCAGTTTGGTTTCTAGTAGCAGGACGACCTGCTCTTCAAACAATGATGAGCATTGTTATACTAAACGAACACAATTATCTCGTAGCGGCTACGCTTTTGAAGATAGGAGTTGGATTCATAGAATTTTCAGGATTGATGGGCTTAGGGGCAGTTGCATCTGTTACAGGAACATTGGCTCTTATTTCATTAAATTATGTGGGTGAGTTTGCGAAATATCTTGCACGCCAAAAATTACCATTTAGTAAATCGCAGTGTCGAGCTGATATGAGACTATTTAAGCATCTCCAAATTCTCGTGATATTGTGCGATCAGTGTTTTAAAAGTTACGTTTGGCCCAATTTTCAATTTACTTGCGCCCTCCAAATGATTGCTGGGCTTTACTGGATCATTATATTGTGGCATGATATGGGAATACTAGTTTTATTTGCTTGTTTGTCATTCATTACGTTTGTTACAATTTTTTGTTTTTATTATCTCGATGTTGGAAGTCGACCACTTGTTTTATCTAAGCGAATTTTAAAACGGTGGGAGCAATGCAGAAATGATAAGGTCTTGAGACGCGTTGTTCGATCCCTGAAACCTATATCAATTAAAGTAGGACCTTATCACGTAATGGATAAACAGAGAGGTCCTGCATTGCTACGATTTTGCTTACAAAGAACAATATTTTTGGTGGTAAAAACTAGAACGGAAATGTGATTTTTCTTGGAAGTATAATTCTGGTCTAGCAGTGCTATAAATACCTGTGTCTTTTCAAATGACCAAATTTCCTTTCTGTGTGCGCAAAATGTATTACCTCTCTACTTCATATTTTTGTTTTGTAATTGGTATAATGAATAAAAAATAATATTTGGAGGAAACCTGTATTGCTGATTATCATATTGCCGATGATTTCATAAACTGAACTTTAAATCTGTATGATTGGGTTCAATTCAAAGCCAAAAGATTTGACAATTTTCTTTATAAATTCTTACATTATAAACTTCAGTGCAATTATTATTGAAAGGTTTATATTTTATCAAATTCAGGAATCAAGAACTAAAAGCCAAAGATGAAGAATCAGTTCAATTTCACGTTCACAGAGAAACGCGTGTTGCCCATGTATGAGAAATTAATTTAATGATGTTTTCCACGAAACAAAAATTGGGTTCCAAAGAATTGCAGATGGTAGTCAATTACACAAAAAGTTAACCAATAAATAGCAAACACGTTGTATGAAGTCCCATCAACCATTTATACAAAACATCAAGCTGAGACCAAATTCGCGGAAAATATTATGCAGAAATCAAACTAATTAGTGCAATGAAACAAAACATGTAAGCTGGATTCAATTAGTACTTTTCCGAATGAAAAATAATTTTCATTTTTAAATTGTATATTCAGTTGAGTAACATAATAATCATTCCCTAATTTCAAAGTTAGAATTTTCAGTTTGCGTTTGCGTCAAAGTTATATCCCTACTTTCCAATAAATGGGGTTCCAGGAATTGTTTAGGTTTACAATGTGTGAAGGTATTCGGAGTATTTATGAAAAGGCGCAACATGATCCCTGAGGTAGACTGTTTCATAAGTACTATGAATGTCTGAGAAGAAAGACGCGATACAGACAAAAGATTTCCCTGCAGCTCATGTTCTTTTATGATCAGAGAAGCTTCTTTTGGTTTGAGTTAAGAAAAACCTCATGAGCGTAATTATAGTAATTGGTGTTTCCTTACGGCTTTGTCTTCTACTAACATCTCGCAACGGTTTAAACATTACAACATAGTTATCAATTCTTTTAAGAATTTATTATACAAATATTACTTAGCAAAACTAATAAAGCTATCTTGATAACGATTAATGCATAGTTGTAGTAATCATTATCAAGGTGAAATCTCAGACAGCTTGGTAAAATCTGGTAAAATGGATAATAAGAAAAGGATTCCAGGAAAATGTAAGCTAACACCATGCTACTTACTGCTGGAAAACACAACAAATGCTCTCAAAACTCGACCCAACTGCAACATTTCGTCTACAAAATACGACAACATTGGTCCTTTGTTTAAGGGGTTTCGTTAGATTTGTGAATAGTATTTTTGGAAACTATATATACGTTCCAGGACTAAAAACGTTATAACACCTTCATGAAAAAACTATTTTTTGTCTGCTCAAAGCTTTCCAGGAGTAGAATCTTAAAATCAAATTGAAACAAGTGCAATGAAAAGTGAATGCCTAAATTCAGTAAGGAAATCTGGCATCGAAAAGTAATCAGGTTATTGACTGACAGTTTGGTGTAACTTTCACCATATTCGTGACAGAATCCATATTAGGCATTTTCAATGGCACTGGGATGAAGAGTCATGATCACGTAGCAGGTGAGCTGTGGAAAGTGAAAGATAGATGAAACGATACGAATTGCATTCGTGAAATGGCAGTTCTTGCTGAGCTTTGTAGATGTGCACATACAAATAGTGTTCTCTTCGTCCGTCTCCAATAAAAATGAAAGGCTACCTAATGGTTTCTCTTTCATCAGCCTCGTTGTCAAGTACTGAGTTGCTTGCTGAGGAAGATTTCACGACCGAATTTGTATCAGAAGTTGATCCAGTTTCTAGTGAAAAGAGAAAGCAGCTCCGTGATTTCTGTGTGTTTATGGCAATATCCGTCATAAGTGTTGTAATTAATTTGAGAGTGCTTTATATCGAGGTAATAAGTTGGAAAGAAGCGAGAAGGTGAGTTTGTAAAACGAATCAAACTTAAAATGCATGGAAAATAAAGACGATATAAATTATTTTCACTGTCATTTGGTTTTGCAGAAACGTAAGCATATTGGTAGCTCACCACACAACTGTAACCATACTTGCTACATTACACGGAGGTCTATACTTTGCTGATAATATTAAAGTTATAAGCCTCCGTGCGCCATACCTTTGTGGAATCGTATCGTTCGCACGAAGTTTGTATAAACTAACATTACCTGTTAAATCCATTTAAATTTTCCCTTCAAATATCACTTTTTATGCCATTGACTAGGTCTCCTCAATCCGGAGGTCATATCACGAAAAATAATTTCTTTCAAATTAAGCATGTAGTATACTCATTAAGATACATTACGCCACCATCAGCTATGCTTGTTTAAAGTTAACGGTTTAGGAATTATCCCCAATTTTGTCTAAAAATTGCACCACCCTTCAGTCGACCACTTTTATGGAAGACGGTTCAAGTTATTTGCATAATTTTTTTTGTAAACCACTCCAATGAGTTTCTCTAGACTGCACTTTTTTTGTTTGTCTATATCTGCCATCCATTTCCGGAGATAAAGCCATATCAAAGCATTCTATTAAGAATGTTTGTGTCGCTTCCACATCGAAACACAAAATTACCACTACTCCACGCATTTTTTAAAATTCACAAATTTGATCGGAAGAGAACCTATTTTTCAAAAACGAAGCATCAGTTCCATATCTACGCCAAAAAATTACATTGGAATTACTGATTTCATCAGGTTTGTGAACTAAAACTAATCGCGTGGAGCCTGCAGTAATTTTGTGTTCGACGTGGAAACGACACAAACGTTCTTAATAGAAAGTTTTGATACGCTTTATCTCCGAAATGGATGCAGATATAGGACAAACAAAAAAAGTGCAGTCTAGAGAAACTCATTGGGAGTGGGTTTACAAAAAAAATTATGCAAATAACTTGAACCGTCTTTCCATAAAAGTGCGTCTGACTGAAGGGTGCAATTTTAGACAAAATTGCGGGATAATTCCTAAACGTTAACTTTAAACAACATAGCTGCATGTGCGTAATGTATCTTAATGAGTACTACTAACATGCTAATTTGAAAGAAATTTATTTTTCGCTGATATACCTTCCGGATTGAGGAGGACCTAGCCATTTTAGATTTACTACATGTCATGTTTCCACTAAGCGTCTTTGGGATAATTTACGAACGAGTTCGAAGTTTTAAAATGGCGCAAGACGTGTTTTTGGTGTATCAAACAATATCTATCATGTGGTTTACAGCCGTCCTGTTTACTTGGCCTTCACTTCTTTCTTATGAATTTGTTGGCAGTGCCAAAGAAGGCGAGTATGGAATATGTAAAAAGGTAAAAATGAAATAAAGGGGAAATTGACTTCTCTAGAATTTCCAAAACGTTATATCGTCTTATTTTCTTGGAAGGTACTTTGGCTGGGAGTTAACATCACGTATGAGCTAGTTCGGCTCACTGTCTTCCACTTTGGAATTTGTGGGGGCGTTTCATGGGGTAACTTATAGCATTCACAAAAACTTACATACAAATTATTTAATTAAAAAATGCTCGAATTTATTTGTGCCTTTAGCTCTGTATACAATTCGATCCAAACTGAAATATTTACATATAATTAAGGTTGGTTAACTCATATAGGTTTTTGTTTGATAACCAAATATTTCAGGGTAATGTTTTTATTTTTTTATCTATTTCAACGTTCAGCCCGTCCCAAATGAAAGTACCAAAAGAAAAATTGATCGGATTCAATTTGTCTATATCTATGGCATCCTCTTCCTTATTGTGTGGCTTCCAGTTGGGGTGCTGCTCTTTGTTGTGAAGTTACTTTTTCCTGGAACCTTTGGCGATACTAACAATATTGTTAACATATTTACGAAAATATTGTCCCTTCTGTATTACATGTATTGCATACTCAATCCTCTACTTTATATCTGTCTCAATGAAGGCAAGAGTGTAAAATACGTGCTGGGATATCACTCAATCAGATCTTTTGTAAATAAGAAATATGTGTCTGATAATGCCGAGGCGATTGCAAGTAATGAGTCAAATCTTGGTGAAAAATGTGACCAAGAATTATCAAATATGAGTCGTGTCTCAACTATTCAATTGTCGGAAATAATGTCTAACCTAACTACTGATAAAATACAAGCATTTGTTGAAACTGAGGTTTAAAGTGGAGATGGACTGAATTTGAAATGATCTGTTTATTTTAAAAGTAGTTTCTGTGTGTATTTAAACGTATTTGTACAACTTGAGGGAAAGCACCTTGTGAATCTTGTATTGTTATTAAAGGTTACAGCACCATCCAAAGAGAAAGTAAGCTATATTAATTACTGTAGTATACGAAGTAATCGTTAGAGACAAAAAAACAATGGAATATTGCATTTATACAGCACCCCTATTGAAGCACTGAGAGATGAAAAACTTTTTTAAAATATGAACCAATTTGTATAAAACATAATCAAAGTTAGTTTTATGTTACCGCGGAGTTGTATTCTGTGTACAACTCCTAACCAATGTGAAAGTAAGAGAGAGAGTTTTGTTTCTGGCTTCCACGAAAAGAAATTCATTATGAAAACTGAATAACAAGAACGTCAATCAAACTAGTACATCTCGTTTGTTGAGTTCTTTGAACTAGCTAAGATAGATAATATAGAACGATGCATAAGACTAGAGCACACCTAACTTGGATGTATGTATCTATGTATGTTGACTAAATAAAATCTGAGAACACATTTGCACGGAAAACAAAATAAAACTATGACAAAATCACATTCGCTTTGACGCACAAACGGGCAAACAAGTGCAGGAAATTGTACCTAGAATTTCTAAAATAGACCTTCAGTATGAAAGGATCAATAAATGAGAATCCTAACAAAATTTCCATATACATATACATTCAATAGTTTTTTGTGATGAACCATCCAGTTTTGCAGCTGCACAAAAAATGAGTTGAGTAAAATGCCAAGAGCATGCAATGAACACAAGATAAAACGTCTTCAAATGATTTTATGTAAGCTGTCATTACATTCAATAATGGTAACAACTTTCATTTTACTTGAATTCACACAAAGTTTTGTAGTCAATACGCCATTCATTTATAAACATTTAACAATACATGGAGTTGCTAGAAAGATGCTGCAGGTTGCTGGAAGAAATTTGATATTTGAGAATCATAGAGTTGCTATTCAGCCTAGACATCAATCTCAACCTAATTTTATTCCAAACCAGAGCTGTGGAGTTTTATTAAAACTCTGAAATCAAGCTGCATGAATATGCCAAGAAACACATTGGGAGATCGTTGCTAAAAATAATCCAAAATAGGGATTCGTTATAAGACTATCAGTAAATCTTACTAGTCGTCTGGTTTACAGTAATTATGTGCATTTGTTTGTGCAAGCCAGAAGTTGTGGATTTGGTGTACAGACTTTGTTGCTGGCTTTGAATGTGCCATCTTCAAACATTTTCAATTCCCTTTGGAAGGTCTTAGGCTTCGATGTTTGATGGAAGATGGAGCAAATGCCATAATAATCAAAGGAAAAAAGCAGATATACGTTTTATATTGCAAAAAATGTATTTAGCTTTTATTAATAATAACATAGGGTTTATAAACATTGATACAACATTGAAGAAGCAGATATTAAAACAGCACTGAAAGACATGAAGAAAATTCGGATAGCCAAATATTGATAAGCCCAACTGAATAAATAAATCATATTAGTGTTTATTTTTGTAATGAACCTATTGAAGTATTGATTTCATTACATGTTTTTCTTATACTTATTACTTAATGTACAATTTTATTCACAATAATACATTCTACAATCATATTATCCTAGAAAGCACATCTTTTCAGAAGGTGTAAATACTATGTAGGATAGTGGGCATACACTTTAATAAAGAACTTATAATAAATACTAGCGTAATTAACACAGTGATTTGCAATACAGCTTTAAATGCCATCCAGTTACCATTGATCTTAGCGGTGCAATCTTTTATCTATCAGAAGCAAATCTACCGTTCTACCAATGTTGAAGTCCAAAAATATTAGTGGAGTCCTTTTATCTATGAAATTGGATCCTCCAAATTTGATTCGTAAGCTTTGTAAGGATAACGCTGTTTTTCTTGCTATTTTGTTGTGTAGAATCTTTTCATTCATTTTCAAGCTATTGGTTAGCATGATAGAAGTGCTGTAGACACTGCCTGCATACCCATATATTCCTAATATGATAACTGAAATATTGATTATCGCCACAATGTTGCAAAATAGTGCTATCAGATTTAAATCTTGGTTATTTCGGAAAGTCCGAATGAGAATGAACGCGGATAGTGTTTGCACAAAGGTAACAGCTCCCAGAAGATGGACCACAACAGAAGAGTGTGCTTCATTGAACAATGTGACAAGTAAATTAAGCCTTCGGTATAAGCCGAAAATTGCTGTTGAACTGCCATTTGAAACTTTCCTTCAAATATATGAAAATTGAATAAAATATTATGAAATTAACTATGAACGTAAATGAATGTCAATATTTACCTGAGACAGAGTAGCAAACAAGCCCGCATGCAAGTCAAAGTGAATATCATTTCCATCCAGAAGAACACTGCAGCGCTCCCAATCACATACCATACCACTATATTTCCTGCACCAAACACAATTCGTTCCGTAACTAGCATTGTGTTTGATTTTGGTCCACCAAGTAAGTCATCCATGAATAGAAACAGGTTTGTTGGAAACTCTGGCATGAAAAATGCAGGCAACCCAAAGAACGCCACAGTTTTAGCAGAGCTAAGCAATATTTTGCAGAGAATTCCCACAATCGCTAATGATTTTCCTGGTAGCTGGTTTCGATCTAAAAAGGGAATCAATTTCCGACACAAAATATTGCACGATTTAAAAAAGAGTAAATTTAAATAACTCACCTTTTTCCAACACCATTTCCAGTTTCATAAACTCATTAATAGTTTGGATGGTGATGAAGTAGTTGGATAGCTGGTTCCACGCACCGTCTGCTCCCATTAATACAATAGCGCTGGTGAAAGTTGCTTGAGATTTTAACATTATTCCGTCCAATTTTGGATTGGTTACGACTTCGTATAACATCAGCAAGCCGAAAAGTATCTGAATTATAACTTTGACCTGCATTACTCGTTTATAGTAAGAGATATCTTTAAGATACAATTCTTTTTTCTCAGAATTCCAGTGAAAGGTAGCGTTTCCAAACATTGACCCGTATTCTAAGGCTTTTTGGATAGTAGTTTGGAGTTCTTTGGTTTGCGACATTTTGTGTTTTTGAAAAGGCAAGTTGATCGTTTAATGTTTGAAGTTCAACTGAAATCAAGATTCCGATTTACAAGAAATGTCTCAAAGTCAGCTTTGTAACTTCCGCTATCTGCTTCATCAAAACATAAAGAGTAAATTCTGCTGCGTTTATATCCGCAGTAATTTTGATATCAATCATAATTAATTGACTGGGCACTCATAACGGAACACATATTAGGTTATATTGTTTCTTTGTGTTCAACCAGATAATTCTGGGCGTGATTGACACGATAACGTTTCCGGAATCCCGTTTGATCAATTTAATTTGAGAGGAAAAACGACTTAGCCTTGCTAATTTAACTAAAGAGCAAGCAATCGTTTTACTTATACGATAAACTATCTATGATTAACAATAGCATGTATATTATCGTATTTCAATTATTTTGCCTGGTGAATTGATGACTGTTACATAGGCGAGATATTCGTTTGGAAACATTGTCTGGAAAACTTTGAGTTGGCGGTAATGTATTATTATGTATCAAAAGTTCAATTGGACTATCAGACCAAACAAGAAAGTAATTTATATGATTTCTGTAAAATTGAAACTATGATCAGTATTTGCCTCTCTTGTATTTCTTGTAAATTTGCAATTTATCAAATCAAATAATGAATGATTGTCAAATAATTTTTCTGAACTACAATAGTTACGTCTCAAGTAAAACAAACATGATTTATACCCGGATTATTGGTTTACCGTGTGGACTTTAAATTTTAACAACTGAAAGAGAAACAATGTAGAGTAAGGCTTAACATGGGCTGCGAGTAGAAGCGTACATAAATTTTACGTCAACATTTACAAAGCCAATACTAGATGTCAACGTGCCTTGTGTTTCTCGTCTGGACACTCTAATTTTATGGAATATGTATTCAACTGAACAACTTTTTTCAGAATTGTTTCAACATAACAAATTTCATGCTGAAGAATTTGAAACGGAAGCAGACACTCTCCAAGAAATGGGCTAAACTTAAATAGTTTAATCAACCTTTTAATCATATATACAGAAACTGCTCCAAATATTTACACTGATTTTAGTTTACTCGAGACCCTTTTCCGCCGGTTTTCAGTTAAAATGTTATGTTGTGATCCTATATTTCCATTGTCAAATCATTGTTTATTCAATGTTAAATATATATGATTCTTTTAATGTAGCACATATTTTTCCAAATCAATAGCACGGGTTCCACATGTTTTAAGATTTGAGAGGAATAGCGGATTGCCAAGCTACCTAAATATTCAGGAATTACGTCTGATACCATCTATGTGCAGCTAAAGTATTGTTAGCTGTATTGATTGCCAAGATTGGGTTATTATAGGGAATTGTATATAGTCGTGCGCGCTTACCAAATATGAATTTGGATTGCATGTCGGCAGGATTTAACGTAAAACAAGCGGACAGCGTATGTATGTTTATATCTGTATTAGAGTGGTTCTTAGAATCGAATGACTGTAAGTGACTGTATACAGCACTGTGGATGACTAATCCTATACTCATATGTCATATGATTTGCAGTTTAGAGGTTTTTTGTTGTGTGTTCTAAGTAGTTTAGGAGTACTTCTGTGCATTTATTCGAATTGCTTTTTTTACATATAAATACAAACGTATTTTCAATAAACAAATTATAAGCTATTCATACTTTCATTCGTTACAAAGGCTAAACAATAAAATATCCATTTCTTGTCAACCTACCAAATGCTTACTGCATTGCCCAGTGAATCTTCTTCACCAGCACATGTTGAATACTAGTTCCAACCCTAACAACAGCAACGCTACACATAATAAACCACCTGTCGTAATCAATGTTCCTGTCAGCGCAGACACTTTTGTTGGTGTTTCTCCACTGCTTTCACCAAGTCTGTCGTATGTTTATTCTTTTTTTTGTGCGTTATTTTATTGTGCTGCAGATTAACACCCGTAGCTAAAGTCACCTTCCAAACAATTCCATTCTTTTGTATTGTCCTGGTCAAGTAGTCACCAGACAAAGTGTTGATTCAGTTAATTCTGTGTCTTATCGTGCTTGACCAGTAGCTTACAAACTGTTTGGAAACCAAAGTTGTTGATATATGCATTTTGCAACTTGAATCTGATTACTGAAATCTATACAAAAAGATATCCTAAAACCTCATACAACCCAGACTGAACCAAAGCTCCTAAAAAATTTGGAAATCGGAAAGACGCAAAATTGGGATAACTCTGTGTCCAAAATTCATAGGACGCGGACCGAAGGTGTAATTTGAGTGAACTTTCTTTGCGGAATACAACTCGTTCACGTGGCAAGTATCCTCCCTTTCCAGTCCCGAGTACAATTTCTTTTTGGGTTGTGGCAATTTGGCGCGCCAAAAATTTTTAAGCAACTAAACTAGCTGTCCATTAATACTCTCATTTCAAGTATGAAGCCTTCGCTACATGATGCCGTTTACTTAATTTGGTTGAGATTCAAAGAATTTCATTTTGGGGCGCGTAGAAATCCGATCAGCTTCCAGAACAGTGGCCAGCGCACCATCCGAAGGATATCAACCACAATATAGAGAAATAAGAAAAACAACCGATTTGTGGTGAGCCGTGCAACAAGTTTGGTATCAAATAATGAATAAGTTCTGTTGACTCAGGCCGTTTGTAAATTTTTGGAAAACTGCAGAACTACGTCGCAAAATATGATATTTGTAGAATTTTCCATTTCTGTCTGCAATTTGTATCCTCGATAAACAATCCAAATATGGCAGCTCGTGATTATTTAATCAATTTGAAACAACATTCGCGCATATTTCGGGGATAATCTTGATTTTGGAGATGTGCGAGAAGTTTAACTACGATGAGTTAATTCTCTAATGCCGATTATAATAGAATCCTTTCCCATTGAAATCGCAGCCATCGCACTAAACTTATATCTTGTAAATAGAACAGACAGTAGCAACACTTAATGAAGAGTTGGTCTCTAATATCAACCACTGATGTACAAACAATAGTCAGCACGCATACCCACTTTTCCATTTCAAGTGGTGTTAGAAATGTTCATTTGGTTATCCAAGTCTTTTGCGAAGAAGAACATTGACTAATATGGATATTGACCATTGGACAATATTTGGGCAACATATGCAATGTAATCTTTCTGGATAACGGATCGCTTTAACTGAACTAAATGCCGATGAAAAGCAATACAATCGTAAACGCTACTACAATTAATATGTTCTATGTAAATTTCGTAAATTTTGCATGTTTCATCTTCAAACTCAGGAACTTTTTCAGCGTACGATAATATTGTGAGACAATTCAGGGATTGTTTCTCCGCTCCAAAACGAAGATTTGAATGAAGAACTTCCCAAAATCGTTTTAAAGTCCTAAACGATCTGTGCGGAATTGCTTCAAGACTTATTTCAAAATGGGAGCCCATCATCCATTCACGTTCATTACTATTGGCACAAGCAAAACAGCCCATGCACACTGTATTTTCCTCTGAACTAATAAAAATAAGTATCGTTGCACTAAATATTCGAGAAACAGACAGGTTGGGTTTCAATAACATGCCCCGTTGATTTGAAAGAATGATATTTGGAATCTTGATAGGTTTCTTTTGATTCGACATACTGAATCCGCTTTTTAAAATACGATTTTCCGAATTTGTAGAAAAATGGTGTGAGATGGGAACCAGCAGCAGTTCATGGTCAACAGTGTAACGCTGATTAATAGTAAATTTGGCATTTATTTGCAGCAAACTTTCCAAAACGTTTCTTCGAACACTTTCATCATCTGGCTGGATGTCATTTGTTGAAAGTTGTGCCCGACTCTGAAGCCAGAGAGGCAAGTTGAAATGTACTAAAATACATTGCATAATAATGCATTCAACAAAAATGTAACTTGATTTAGCTGACGTTCCATTGTCCCACAAAAATTCTATAGTTGATGAACTAAAATGACGAGCTAAAATATTTTGCGTTTCTATCAACACGCTGCTTCCTTCCATTTGTTGGGCTTCGGAAATTATGGTTAGTGTATTCACTGTTATTCCTGAATAATATGTTTAAGCGTAGTAATTTAAAAGCTCATTTTTTAACAGTAGCAATTGTTTACATACTGAAGGAACATATAAAAATAGAAATTTGTCAGCAAAGCGAAATGCTATGTACTTTAAGTAAACAAGAGAAACCAAAATATTTTTTAATAGTAAATACACGGGAGCACCTATTAGATTTGCACTATAAACACGGCTATTGTATTTCAAGTTTGGTTAAAATAAATAAAACATTTGTTATCTCTCATAAATTCAAGTTTCATAATGTATTTTTTATTAACTAGCAATAAAATTTGTTTCACTAATCGATAGGTGTCATTTTTAAAGGTCATTTTAAAGATTACTTTTACGCTTGTTCATGCATAGGAAGTAAAACTCCTTAGTCGTTCAACAACCCATAAATAATGGAGGTACAATATTTGTTAAACAAGCTTGTTTAATACGTTGAGAGAATTCAAGTGACATTTTATTCAGCTATTCTTTTATTTGCATTTAATAATTATTGTGTGTTTAAAATATTTAAGGTAGGTAGTAACCTCTTAAAATTTCTACTTAAAATAACAACTATAAAGCAAACATTGGATTTTAATTTTTAAACAAATAACATTAAAATATACTTGTATTGCAAATATTTTTCGTGTGTTTAAACTATTACAGTTAGTAGGACAGGCGTTTTGCGTTATAAGATTGTTTTTACTACGTACACCAAACTTTTTACGTGTTTTCAGTTTAATGAACATGGCAAGTATGCAAGGAGTTGGTCTGAACAGAAAGGTAGACTGTACGTTGAACAACCACTCTGATAAAAGCTGGGCCTAATTTCGGACTCATTTTATGAAACCAGCCGACATGCATAGAAATAGGACGACAAGACTTCAAGAACTTGCGGTTTAAATTGCTTCGTTTGGAGTTTCTTTTGAGGGAATGTAGCACCGCTCGTGAAAGTATAACTGATCGGCTACCAATATCAAATACAAATAAACAGAATATGGCCACAAGAACTATAAAGGATAATACCATCAATGCAAAATAGAGAGGAAGTCGATGACCAAAAACAAGAATGGAATATAAAGGCACAATTGTAGCAACTAGCCCGTTGAACTGGATACTTGTCCAAATGTAAGTTTGGCAACAACTATTACAAATTATTGCTAAGATTTGCATTTGCCGATAAAGGTTCATTTTGCGTTGACAATATTTCTCGGTGTGGAGATATTCCTGACTTTCCAAATTGCAGAGGTTTCTGGGGAGAATTAAATAAAAATGTTATAACTTCTTCTCTTTTAAAAGGTTGGCAAGCGTTACCTTAATGTAGATAGGTTTCCCCTTATGTAATCCAAACTGATCAGCCCTAAAATCATTGCTGGTCCTCCGGATAAAGTTACAGGTAAAAAGAACAGTAATGAAATCAACGAAACCAGTACTCGACAACCCACAGAAAAACTGGCTAACAAGGTAATTTCATCGCAAGTGTTTCCGCAAAGACTTGAAACTATTAATGGATGTAAGCATGGGAAAGCAATACAGATGAAAACAGTTACTACAGACAAGCCGACAGCGTTGCTTGCCATTGCTAT
This sequence comes from Orchesella cincta, assembly GCA_001718145.1. Taxonomy (NCBI): domain Eukaryota; kingdom Metazoa; phylum Arthropoda; class Collembola; order Entomobryomorpha; family Orchesellidae; genus Orchesella; species Orchesella cincta. Next base: position 54,174 of record LJIJ01000795.1, on the reverse strand, counting down.
CAATGTCCAATTAAAAAGTAATCGTCGTTTTATCGCCTTTTTATTCCGATCTGTGAGCATTATCAGAAACGTGTGGAAATTAGTTTAAAACTGATAATTATTTTCATTTTAAAAAAATGCAGTAGTTTTAAACTTACCCTTAAATTTTAAATTGCATTTTTTCATGCAATTAATCAGCTGAGGAATGCTGTGCTCATTTCGCTGAATTCCTAAAGTGGTAAACAAAGCTGCAATATGAAATACTAGAACAAAGCCTTGAAAAGCCAGTGTTGTTACGTTAATCGTGCTCATTGTCCTCAATGAAATGCTAACTTCTATTGAAGAGTAAAGAACTGCTGTGATGACAATTAGGAACCAAATGTTATTTAGTCTCTTGCAATGTCTACTCCTGTTTGATACAAGAGTTCCATTTCTGTTGAAATAGAAAGGCGTAACTCCTGTAAAATGAGCTAGGGAAATTTGAAGGTGAAATATATCTAAACCTAACTTGGAGACCATTTTATTTCAAAAACAGATTTTCAGCGTTGGGGAACACTAAAGACAACCGAACGAATGTCCACATAGATTTCACAAGCAAGACCTTAACATTTTATTAGAATATTCTTAGCCCTTAAAAACAAACAAATTATAACTCCGTGACAGGAAAGGATGAGTTGATGAGATAAAGTAAACCAATTAAATTATTATGTCCATCATTGGCCATACTAAAATTAAGCCAATCACGCTACCTATTGACAACTTATTTACAATAGACGCGACTTATTGATCCTTTTGATTAGAACAGTAAATATCAAATTGCGGTTATGTGACTCTCCATAGCATTTATTAACCTGTACCTTTGTTTAGTAATCTTGGTGTTTCATATTCAGTGTTTTCCGTTTTCTCAGCGTAATTGTTCAGTTGAATAGTAATTAGCTATTGTTGATGGAATATTTTATGATTGATCACGTGCTAATTGTGCAATATTTTCCTTTTCTGATGCTCAGTATCTCGTAAACATTCCTGATAATTTCGAGCAAAATGGAAGTATGTTAGAATTAATATTGTTTACCACGATGTCTCTGTTGATAGAGCATTCGTAATGTTATTGATGTTATTAGCAATATTTTGTTTGACTTCATTACAATATAATATAATAATATTACACATATAAAGTTATTGAATTAACTGGCATTACCCGCATGTAGAGAATTAGTCTGTACACTAAGATACACTGTGCGTTGCACTACAACCCTTATAAAAGCTGGGCCTAGCTTTGGACTCATTTTATGGAACCAGCCAACATGCATAGAAATGGGACGACAAGATCTCAAAAATTTACTATACCAACTGCCTCGTGTAGAATTTCTCCTTAGTTGATTTAGGATTGCTTGTGACAACAAAGCTGATCGACTTCCGATGTCAAATACAAATAGACAAAAAGTTCCGATCAGGAGTATGAAGGCAAGTACAACAAGAGAGAAATACAGAGGAAGTCTACTTCCAAAAACAATAATTGAAAAGAAGGGTAAAATCGTAGCAACCAGTCCGTTAAACTGGATACTGGTCCATATGTAGGATTGACAGCATTTGTTGCAGATGATTGCGAGGATTTGGATTTGCCTGTATCGATTTCTTATTTGGAGTCGTCCTCTTTCAGTGTAAGAGTTGTAGCTATTTTCCCAGCGACAAAGGTCTCTACAAAAATTATGGAGTATAATTATTTTCATATTAGCTGGTATTTTGTAGGTTAATGTAAGGTTACCTTAAGGTTGATAAGTTTTCTCGAATATAATCCAAACTAATCAGCCCTAAAATCATTGCAGGACCTCCAGCCGCCGTAACATGGAAAAACAGTACTAAGAAAATTAAAGAGACCACCAATCGACAGCAGATGGAAATGCTGCTCGACACAATCATTTCACAGGTTTCCCCACAAAAACTTGTAACAAACGTGGAATGCAAACAAGGGAAAGCAAAGCACATAAAGAAATTTGCGACAGACATGCTAATGGCGTTATATGCCATGCCTATCAAAATTCCATTGAAAAGAGATCGTCCTTCCTTTTTTGAATTTTTATCTGCAATAATACACGAAAGATATTGAAATAAATATGATTGATGTTTAACTCCTGAAGTTTCTTAAAACCAATAAATAAAACAAGACTTACGAAAGAATTTTAAGTTATATTTTCGCATGCAGTTTATCAGCTGTGGAATATTGTGCTCATTGGTTTGAATTCCGAATACGGTGAACAAACCCGCAATATGAAATTCTAGTATGAAGCTTTGAAAAGCAAGTGAAATCAAATTACTGATTCTCATTGTTCGCAAAGAAATGCAAACTTCTATTGAGGAGTAGATAACCCCTGAAATGGCAATTAGAAGCCAAATGTTGTTAAATAGTTTGAGGTTTCTATTATTATTTGAGATAAGTATTCCTTTCTTATCGAAGAAAAATGGTACGATTCCCATAAAGTGAGCTAAGGAAATTTGCAGACGAAAAATTTCAAACCCAATTTTGGAAACCATTTTTAATGAAAGTTGTTACTCGGCCTTGTAAATCAACGAGAAGCGAAACGAAACGAATAAAGCGACTGTTGCGAGCGATCGGAAGCGAGTTGGAACGTGTAAGTAAAGCTTCTGAACCCAATTCGTATTTTGTTCAGATTCAGACAAAGGGATAACGCGACTAGGAGTTTTTATCAAGAAAATATAACATGGTTGATAATCCAATTAAATTATCTTGCTCATCATAAAGCATTACCTAATTTACGTCAATCATATGTCTGCGAAGCTTCAAATATTAGTTCTATATTGGACCGCTCCATTTGATTTGAATGTTACATAAATGTCATTTAAGGTTCTAAAACATTATAAACGTGTGGAGTGATAGAAAGTATTGAAATTAATAACGTAATCTTGGCATCTACAGTTTAATTTAGTGGAAACTAAAATATGACAAGGTTTCTTCCCACATATACGTAAAAATAGGAGATTTGAAGTAGACAAGTTGAAATATAATATCTCATATCTCGTCATATCTTAGAGCTCTAGTTATTTGAGTTGGAAAGTCTAATTTGAAGGGGTAACTTGTCATAGCACATTGGGTGCTGATAAGGAGTACAAAACCGACCATTACTTCACAGCAGCGTTACTGTTCGGTTAAAGAAAACCTATTTTTACATGCCATTTATGTATAAAAATGTGGTTAAAACTTGACTGACTTCATGTTTGTTTTCTTTGGGTTTTACCTACTTGTTTACATAATAGTGCTACCATTGGTTTTTTTCTACGTTTTGATAAGCATTATTTACATGCTTAATTATAGAATAAAACACTAGTTTCAATCCACTAGTATCATAATTTATTGTCTTCATTATTCCATGTAATCATTCACTATATGAGTATATAGCTTAAGTGAATAATACGAAAAAGTTTTAGAATTGATATAAGCAAACCAAGAATTGGAATTTTGAACACGTGATAATATTATAAAATGTCAAATAAGAAAGTTTGGTAAATAAATATTTAACAAGCTGTTATAAAATGCTTACATAAAGATTTGAGTTCAGTAAATACCAAATTTGACATTTTATGCTATCTGTTAATGAATTATTATTACTATTAAATTTCACGAAGGCACTTTCCTAATTTCTCGTTGTTTTAAATAAATATCATTTTTGGTTTGCTAACTGGAATCCTTCATTAAACAAAATACGAAAATTATTTCCAATTTTTTGAACATAAATGTTAAAACTAACTTGGTAATAGACTTTGTAATATATTTGGTGGGACAAATTATCCAATTTATTCCATTGATACACACTATGGCAATTTAAAACAATTGGGCTTTTATTTTATTAAGTTTCAAATTTTAAGTTTAAATATTGCTACTGTTTCAAACGAATTAAAAATGTGTGTCAAATATATGTTTGTTGTTTCAATGATGTTTTTACTTACCCAAGTTTTGTAAACTTAAGTTAATTAAACTTGTCAAATACGGACATTCAAATTTCAAAAGTGGTCATTTATTGATCGAAAATTCATAAACTATCCATCAAGCATCAGCACTCCAGTCTTGTCATGGGAAGCCTGGATGCAACTGACTAAGTCAGTGAAAGAAATTTGACTGTTGGCTTATAAAGCTTTGATAATTTTGATTGACATTTAAGGTTAAAAAAAATTTGAAATTTATCTTTCTGTATTTTTGACGCCAATAAATGTAATTTCATTTCCTGCATAGCTGTAGTATTTGATAAATTTCTGTTTGTATGGTAGTTAGAGAAGAATGTACATATAAACCAAAAAACCCATAAATATTTTGTTTTGTAAAGCAATTCCAGTACCTACTGCATATAATTACCAGATATGTTCCGACCCATGTACAACCACATTTCTTCGTAGTCCTTATCAGATTTCAACTTTCCTAAGTGTTGCAGAGAAAGAACTGTTATTAAGAAGGTGGAAAGCATAATTACAACCTACAACTTGTGCAATCAATAAACCTGACTTGGTGTCCAATACATTTATATCTAAAAGTATCGAACAGTAAGCAGAAAAATCCATATTGTGTTGTCATTTACTTGTATGTATACATATGTATAAAAACTGCAAAAATGTTAGTTATAAACTTGTGTTAGGATATAAACCGGGCTAGTCTCGTCGCTTGTGTAGTGATCCCATTGTTGTGAAAATAATTTGTGGACATATGTTAATAAGTTGAAAATAATTGTGCTAAACATTTATATTAATATACCGCTTTGCTCGTTTACTCCACACAATATATGTGTGTATAGACCCATTTTGGAGAAATTTATAAGACTAATTATTTTGAGAATATCTCGAGTCAACACAAGATTTATTGGTGTTATGCGAACTACCTTCTGCGAAGCTGGTTTTAATTGTACAATTATGCAATACCTAAACATAATGACCGACCATAAAAGTAACCCCATGAAGTTTGTAAACGACAGACGGAAATACATTAAACAACGAGTTACTCGTTTCAAAAAAGCCATGGGAAGAAATCTACACTCACGGATATTCCAATTCGAAATCGCACTAGCCCATAAAATTGGTCTATCGCCCTTCTACTTCAACATGAAAGGAATTCTGAAGACGACCACTTCAAAAAAGTGCACGCTGTTAAATACTTTGTGGCTTACTATTGTTATATTATCTTTGGTGGCTTCAACTACAGAAATATGTCAGACACTTCAATCTTCCTCTAATAAGTCATCATCCATACTACGTTTTGCTACCATTTCCTGCCATGGGTTTCTGTTGGAATGGCGCCTAATTGCATTATTTAACCTTCTTGCTCTTCAGAGAAATCAGGAAAATATTCCACAATTATACAATTGTCTACAGAATGTCTGTTCGCATCTGGAAACTCAAGCCACAAAAAAGGAGAAAGCTATAAAGGAAAATTTGCTAAACATTATCATTTTAAATTTGGTATCAAATTGTGTTACTGTAACCTTGATTGTTCCACTCATTTCTTTGATGTTTCCATCGGTCCATCGTGCCATTTGGATTTATTTATTTGGTCCAGCCAATCCTAATTCATCCTTGAAATTCCGAGCACTTGCTTGTTTTCTTAACTTCATTTTTATTCTTCCAGCAACTGTAGCTGCCTCAACTATGTTAACTCTAGCGTTGACGTTTCTAAGCAGTATTGTTTTTAAACTGAAGATTTTTAGGTAAGAAAATGCGCAAACCAAATTTTATGAGAAAATAGAACTTAAAAGATTTTTTTGTTGAACGTTTCTAGAAGATCACTTCAACAAAACAACTTTGAAACATCAACATCTAACCATCTGTACCGACAATTTCAGATATTAGGAATTCTTTCTAACGATAGCTTCAAAACTTATACATGGACAACAATTCAATTTAATGGGGCAATTTGTGTTATTGGAACACTTTATTGTTTCATAGTTTTAAACAAACAGTTGCCAATTTATACTAATATTTGTTTACTAGCTTTTGTGATAACTGTACTTGTCATCTGTTTGTTCTTTTTTGAAGTTGGTAGCAGGCCCCTCCTACTCACCAAGTGTATTTTGCGTCAATTAAGTAGTCGTCGTAGAAGTAGCTATCTCTCTAGATATTTAAAATCATGTAAGCCCATTGCAATGCAAGTGGAAGGATTCTATAAAATGGATAAACGATTAGGACCAGCCTTTGTAAGATTTTGTGTCCAAAGAACTGTATATTTTGTTGTGCAATCAGAATCGTTGTGTACAGAAATTACAGACTGTTAACTTAAAATTTAAATGGCTTAATGTTCTTCCCATTTGAAAACTAGTATATACACAGCGAATTTACATTAGAAAGCGAGCCTACAACTTTGAACTGTTTGTGGACAATCAAGCCAAAAGTAATAATTACAAAAGATGCTGATAGCCTGAAGGATAACATCAATACACTGCTGAATGTTAGGAATGGCGGAAATTGTGGAGATGGTTGATAATATATCGAAACGGTCACTAAAAATATTTAATAAATTCAAAAAATTATACACCGGTTTTAATAAGCTTAGTTTAATGCGTCCGCGTTTTAAATTTTATTCATTTGCGACGAATGTGATTTTCGAAATAATCAAAATCCAATTTGGAAAGAAGAAAGTAATAACTACGTTGGAAAAATTGAAAATATAAATAAAGTGCCGCTTCAGCACATCGCGGCTCTTAATTAAAATCGGAGAAATTGCGAGTCACAATATTTGGTATAATGATAGAGCACCGCTTCGTTCGTCACAAATAAGGTATAATTTTATGTGTTCTGCCGAATGTTTAATTATTGTGGCCGCACAGTCCCTACATCAATGACTACTTCGTTTCGGGCAATGAAATTAATGTCAGGGTTGAGCTGAGCGTGTCTTTTGTTGTAAATGAGTTCTTTACAACTATAGGTTACTAATCCAGAAAACTTACCCTTTTCTGCATCGATGGAACACTGGTGGTGTGGTATGTGTGACTCAAGTCCACATATTGTGCAGTGCTGTGTAAGAGTGGCTCTGTAGCTCAGTGGTAGTCTGACTTAGTACCCTGAGCACTGACTGTCAGTGGTAATAATTTATTTCCTAAATGCTCTTGTTGCTCATATCAACATGTACGTTGTACGTCTAGCAAGCTCAGACACTCAGAATTTTTAGTTCGCATTGTTATTCACAATTTAGCAAATCAGCGTAACCGGCTCAAGACAAAATTCCTATCACGAGAACATTCGATCGCCTTTGATATTCAAGCGATTGCGCAAGTTTTTGCTGATAAAGATGAACGAACGAAATTTTTAGGTAGCGTAGATACATTTACTGGCAAATCGAATTGCCACACAGACAACCGACATCAACGTATGACATAGTTAAAACTCGAAGGGTGAGATGTCAGATACTTGCTTTTGGTATACGCACTAATAAATTTTTGATGAAAGTTCCAGGTTTCCTGGTATCATAATGTGCTTCAGATTTTCTATTCTTCATTCCTTTTACCGCTGGTGATTTTAGATACTAAACGGTAATCGCGGCCTTCAAATCTCAACTTACATTTCGGAACACCGTCAAGAATTCTCCAAATAATTTAGATGTTTACAGGTTTGACAGTAGCGAAATTTCATACCCCAGTTACGTTTCAATTTCAATAGAATTTAGTTTGAAGGAAAGGTGATAATTTACTAAATGAACTTTTTACATGTTAGCAAAATTATTCTCCCCACTTAAAAAACTCATGGGAGGAAACATCAGTTCCCTAATTTTTCATTGGGAAATATCATTGGCGTACTCCTTGGGAATGTCTCCATACTTCTTTAACCATGTTGGAAGTCTTACCGTGGACAGATCCCTCAAGTGTACAATTTTTAATGGAGTGTGGCTACTAGTAGTTCTCCTATCCACGCTAATTCCAGTTATTGAGGCCTACCAAGTAGTGAAGACGTCTACGTTTGACTCATCATTTGTATTACAATTGCTAACTTTACTGTTTCAAGGCGTACATATTGAAATGCGCATTGTAGCTGTATTCAACCTATTATGTCTTCTCAGAAACAAAGACAATTTTGCGCCACTAGCAAATTCCCTATATAATCTTTGTCCGATGCTAGACAAGTTTGTACTCAAGAAGGAAAAAAAGAGGATGGAAAATATTTTTTCAATGATTACACTAACGTTGGTTTCCGATTGCGCTTTTGCAGCATTTTTCATGCCCTTGGCATCATTGATATTTCCGTGGTTACATTCGCCTGCAGGACAAATGTTTTTTAGTAAAATAGGGGATTCTTTTCAATGGTGGTTTAGATTAATGCTTTCGATATCTGACTTCATTTTCACTCTTCCGACATGTATAGCTGCAGCTACAGTATTAACGTTAGCCTTGCAATTTTTGAGTGTGTTGGTTTTCAAACTGAAGCTGTTAAGGTCAGTAAAATTTAACTTAATATAAATACAAATTTAATTTGTAGAAACTTATTTTGTAAAGCATTTTTTAAATTGCAGGGATAATATTCGTCAAGCTGGAAACAAATCACTGAAGACGATTCAAATTTCCCATTTATACAGAGAATTTCAAATATTTGGTGTTCTCGCTAACAATTGTTTTAGAAAGTACACCTTCACAACTGTTCAGTTCAATGGGGCTCTGTGTGTTATTGCTCCATTTTATTGCACAATCGTTCTGAGTGATGAATTGCCTGTAGAACTTGTTGCTTTGTTACTATTTTTCGCAATAACTCTACTTCTATTTTGTACCATTTTCTTTGAGTTTGCAAGCCAACCAATGTCAATATCAACTAGTATTTTAAGTCAGCTACGGAACCAGAAACGGAGCAGTTGGATTGCAAGATTTGCGAAGTCCAGCACACCTGTTGCAATGCAGCTTGGAACTTTTTACAAAATAAACCGAAAAATTGGACCGTCCTTTGTCAAGTTTTGTGTTCAGCGGACAGTTTTCTTAGCCATGCAAACGGAGGCCTTAACTCAATAAAGTAATTTCATAAATTAGATACAGATATATGATAAATGTATACAGAAAACTCATTTTAAAAATATTATGTCTAATACGCCGTATTTGGAATGTGTTTGAATGTATAAACTAGAAAGCGCCTTACGGAATAAATTGAAACGCAACTCTGATTCTCAATTCAAGACAAATGAAAGAAAACGGTAACTGATTGTCTGGTGATTTCTGCAAAGAAACACAAATTAATCATCTTACAAATCTACCTATTGCTCATAGCACAGCTTTATTATGCACGTAGCACAAGCACCCAAATTACAAAGCTTTCGGTAGGATCTTTTTTTGACGATCATGGGTTATAAACGTCGAAGCAGATAACATCATGCCTTAACAATCTATAGTTAAAGCAGAAAGAAGTTAACATTTAATTAAGAGCAATGCAACACTACTTTTGGATTTCGATTTGCTCAATGCCCAGAGACAGTGAATACGTATTTTCGGTTGGATCGTTCTTATCACGATTGACCCATAGACGTTTACAATTATATGCTTTTTCAGACGTATCGTAGTTTATTTCTTATAGATGCAATCGGATTTTCCTTGCAGTATTTATACTTCAATGTATGGCGTAGACAAGATATTTGGGGATGGGGGCTAGATAGTTATTCTTGATTATAGCTGTCAACAACTTCACAACATGCAACGGTTATAGGATATCATCAGATGTAAGGCGAGGAGATATATGTTGTTGACGTTAGATGAGAAATGACGTCGAAGAGAGATTAAGAGAATTAAAGTGATTAGAATGTTTTCCAGGAGAGTATGAATGGTATTGAATTTTATCCCACGTGGCGCGAGAGTAAAGTAAGCAGGTGATGGGAGACGCATGGAGAAAGGGGTAGGATCAAGGGAAGACACCGAGAGTAGGACGACGAGAGAACGCTGTTATTGCAAAAATGAAATATTCTTCTAAGCAGTGGATAGGTTTTATATTCGGTATAAAGGGAAGATCTAGAATGGCAGAGCAAAGCCGACCGTCAGTGATTTAAATCAAGGGGTCAAGCTCATGGAGGCGGAAATGCCAGTTAACTCGGTGGCGAATTTTGGTTGCCGGATATCACGCTGAAGAGCACAGAATGCGAAATAGTTTGGCCGTACTAACGGAGAGTCAACCGCGGAAGGAATCGCGTACAATAGGTATCAGCACGATAGATCGTCGGGAAATGTAAAGGTGGCGGGAGGAGCAGAGAGTACTTTGAAGGTTTATATAGTTATGACGAGTGTGCTGAGGTTTATGAGAGGTATTAAATGAGTGACGGCAAGATTGAGTACCGGATCAAGCGGAGCAGCCGAGTACACACGCCCGCGCCGTGGATATGGAAATATCACATCAGGACACCGCATATTAGCGACCTACTCAACTTTGTTATTTTCATGGCGTACTATGTTGGAACTAACATAGTCATATGCGTGTTTCAAATTATTGGGTTCAATGGAACGCAAGACAGCGCCATCCGTAGCTTGCAATTCTCTACAATATTTGTTCGACGGTTGGATATTTTTCAGTCTGCAAGACTAAAGAAAACAGAGGACATGAGGACGATATAGTTGGACGCTGAATTAACTTAGCATTGGGTTTTTGATTGGCAATTGTTATTGGCTTTACTTTAATGCATCTAACATCCTCTGCAGTGTGTCCGGGTGTGTTAACATAAAGGCAGGGCATGGCTACTTCAGTCTTCTGAGTGAACCAATCGGACCGCGGGAGCACCGCGACAGCTGGTGAGTTTAAATTCTGACGGTTTTCCATGGGGTGACTTAAATTTTGTAAATTTTTCGCCGGCATGATTTAAGCGGGGACAAGGTGGCGTTGACCACATTATACCGGTCCGCTTCGGGGCATTCTAAAGACACGATTTTTAGGGGACGCTCGGTTGTCATTCAAACTGAACTGTTCAGCCAGGGTAAATGAGCAAGATAAGAGTGAGAGAGAGAGAGAAGCAATTTATATCCCCGTCCATAAGTAGAAATTAGATTTGTTATATTATGCAGGGAACTATATGTGGTCTTCCTGGCAGAGGAGGTCGTTAGAAACGTGTCTCTAGATTTCTTTACAGAGCTTCGGATGCGAGAATTCAAGATGATTGTGGCGATGTCGTCGCTAAATTATTTTTCTGAGGAGCGTCGAAGAATTACACTTTTACTACGATACAGTTCACACAAGCGCGAATAGTGCGTCATTTTTGTTCATGTTTAGGTTACAGACAGATCTTATTAGAGCAATTCTGCCACTGCTGGATTAAGCGTCAGAGTGAGATCACACCCTACTTGTTTTCCTGTAGCAATTTGTTTTGATTTGCAAGTTCGCACCAAATGTCAATCTCTAGTAGTATCTTTAACAGTCGTCCATGCCTACGAAAGCAAAGGAGCGCGAAGTTGGCATTGGAACGATTCGCCAAATCGCAGTACACGCCGTTGGCTATGCAGGCTAGGAGCATTTTAGGCATAAGATAAATAGAAAAATTGACCTACCTTTTGTGAAGTTCATATAGTGTTGTACAACCGACAGTCTGCTTTTGTTAGCTATGCAAACATAAGCTTTAGTTTAGCACAACGAGAATCGGCATTTCATGGACTAGATTTAGAAATAGCACACAAAAGTCTCAAGCAGAGTAGGATAATAAGCAAGCTGCATATTTATCCCACGCCCACCTTTTGGGTTTCTGTGTAGGTTTAAAACACTTAACATACCTGTTGTTCAGACCCTCGAAAAAAAACTTAGTGTTTCTTCGATTTAAAGTCGTGGCGTCGTGTCATCATTTGATGTCCAAGCGTTTAATGTCTACATGAGAAATGTAATGGTTACAAACTCAATTACTGAAAATCATACTGGTAAGCTGATGGATCGTACAAATTGCGTTTAGGAAGATTATTGTTGATTATTCTAAATAAAAACAAACCCGACAATTCGATTGTACCAGGGGACAACGAGTATTCGTAGAGGATAGTGGCCGTCGGCGAGAAAGGGACAGAAGGCAAGATGGTGGCGCCACAGCAAGGGGAAGCTTAGTAGAGAAGCGAGACGGAGGGTCGCAGGCGGGGAGAAAATGCAGTGAACCGCGCCGTATGGGTCGAATGTAGCTCTTTAGCGGATGTAATTCGGGGGCTTAAAAAACATTCATAAGTGAAGACGTCATCGGAGTCTAGCTTTTGAATGATAATATCAGGCACCCTCAAGTGTGTCAATTTTGAACGTGCATGACCTGGTTTGACGCCGTTCTGTTCGATGCAAGTTCGCGATATTTCAAGTTAGTGCAAGGCATAATTGACAATCAGCACTGGTAGGTAGCGTTTCTAATGGGTATAGCGGTGCATCGAGCTATCGGTGACGGTATGCGCCTGGGTCGAAAGTTCTGATTTCAATTTGACAGTGCTATATTCACGCATGCGAGCCCAGGAGCAATGACGGCCGTTATCGAATGATATAATATAAGCCTATAATGGTCAATTGAAACATTAATCGTGGGAGTATAGGAGATCGCAGAGTCTGGCCGGTTGTGGTTAGCCGTCGTCAGCAGATAGGAGGATGCATCCATGGCTCTGTGCACGAGATAGTGGTGCGGATGGAAGGAGATCGTGCGATAAGTATTGAGCGACCGACGCTATGTAGGTACGTCGGACGGGACAGGCGAAGAGAGTGAATGAATAATATAATAGCTTTCCTAGACATCCAGAGGACAGTGGTTCGAGCGGAATGAGGTGCCTACGAGTGTGGGTAGTAGCTGAGAGATGAGATCATCTACGGGGAACAGCGTCAAAATAGGCTGATAGAGAGAGAGAAGGGGAGAGCAATCGCGGGTTCGAATGAATGGTTATCATAAGCTATATGTGACGCTTATCAATTAGAGGTTGGCGGCTATCATCGTTGAGCGGCCCTCGTTCCTAGTGACCCTGCAGATAACCCATTCTTCGAGACTCATCCTCGGCGCTTTGACTACTGTGCCGATTGGTGAAAACAGAATTTCAAAATGTCACGGTTCGAGAACGAGTTATCGTGTTGACAGACGCACGGGACGACGGAGCGACGCGATTACAAGTCTATCTTCAAGAGGTAGCCTAAAGGTACGATAATCATAATAAGACGTGATGGGCCAGTAGGAGGTTCGACGCCTTTGTTATGTGTCGTATGAAATTGTCTGGTTACGGATATAGCGGTATTCTTGGATCAGCGGATTGAGCGCGATCACAGGGTGAGTAAAAGTAGGGTTTACTAGCTGGCCTTGGTGATTTTACGACCTTACAACAAAAACAAGCAACGTAAAGTGTTTTTCTGAAAGCAGCGGCTCACCTATTCCCGACATGCTGAGGGAAGCATGGAGTAGAAAACAGTACAACTATCAAATGGCAAAGTCGTTAATTGTAAATACGCTTGAAGAATTTCCTGGCAATTATTGACTCACAGTGGGTTACCTATCAGCATTTGGAATTTCATGGAATTTGTTTACAACCAAATTTAATATCTGGTCAAATAACGAGCACAATACGTTTTCCTAAAATTTGAAAGGAAGGTTGGGACGGTGGTACAACCACTCTAATTTAATGAAGCCGATTTTGGCAAAGGAACTATCCACCAATCAGTTCGAGTTGATACGAAATCAACTATCTTGCAGAGTTTTATCTACAATTGAGCCGGGAAAGATTTTGGCGCCTGGATAACAAATATATTACGTCCATTATCAAATCATCAGTTAACAAGGTACTCCAAATTGAATCATTCGACCGCGACCAACTAGGTAGTCCCACGCATTGAAAGACTGGCTTCCGTTCAAATGCGCAAGGAGATAAAATTGAAAACAAGTCTAGTCTTTTTATCAAAATTCATTACTAGTCCATGTAAACTGTTAATCAATTCTGTCGGAATCGGTATGGTGAAACTTTTTACAAGTGGCACTGCCAATTATTTCTAGTTTTACGGAAGAGAAGACAGAAATAGTCTAGTTGTTTCAAAAATGGTATTTGAGATGAAATTTTTCCTTAATGTATTTTAGAAACGAAACGGCCAAAGCCTTCCTGCTATATTGTTTTGAATGGTGGAGCAGAAACATCAATAGGGAAGCAATGGGATACAATCTAAGTTTTCAAATATTCAAAATGGACATTTCCGCAGCTTATACTTTTGGAATGTCTGCTTACCATTTTGATACATACGGAACATTAAAAGTTAATAGATCACAACATCGGGCAATTATGAATAAAATGTGGATATTGATAGTGCTTTTATCAATTATCACCTCAATATTCGAATTCAGAAGTTCTGCAGCTGACATATTATCTGCAGGTTTGCTAACCTTGTCATTTCAGGGTTGTCTTGTAATGCTGCGCGTCATAGCATTATTTAATATTTTGGGACTGCAAAGAAACATGGATAATATTCCGCAACTTGTAAATTCACTAAATGTAGTTGGGGTAGAATTGGAAAAATGTGCAACTAAAAGGGAGAAAAAACGACTGGATGACCTGCTAAATATTTTGATTTTAATACTAACTTGGGATTGCCTGATTATACTATTAGTGATACCGGTAACGTCGTTTGTATTTCCGTGGGTACACACACCGTTATGGAATTATCTTTTGGGATTGGATATTTCCAGTTCATCTGGATGGATTAGGCTGCTCAATTTTGGATCTGATTTTCTATTTACGCTACCAACTTCAATTGCTTCCGCGAATATGTTGAGTTTAGCATTGTTGTTCTTGAGTTGCATGGTATTTAGAATGAAGCTTTTCAGTAAGTACATGTAATTTTAATTTGTCTGATTTTTTATGAAATTATATAATTTAAATGTAAACGTAATTTTTACTTGCAGCAAAACTGTTCGAAAAACCAACGAAAAATTTGAAATTTCGAAAGCAGCGTTTTATTACAGACAATTTCAAATATTTGCCATTCTTTCCAACGATTCCTTAAAGACTTACACTTGGACAACAATCCAATTCAATGGTGCTCTGTGTGTGATTGGACCATTGTTTAGTACTATAGTGCTTCATAAGCAGTTGCCCATCATTTTTGTTTCTATATTGTTGACTTTTGTTATAACCAGTCTAGTTCTTTGCTTGTTTTTCTTTGAAGTTGGAAGTAGGCCCTTGAGAATTTCAAAAGGTATTTTAAGCCACTTGAGCAATAAAAAACGAACCAATTGGATTGCCAGATTTGCCAAATCATGTAGACCAGTTGCAATGCAGCTTGGCTCTTTCTACAAAATGGATAGAAAGCTGGGACCAGCCTTTGCCAGATTTTGTGTGCAGCGAACAGTCTTTCTGCTGGTGCAAACGGAATCGTTAAGCCACGGAAACTGAGAATTCTCTGCTGATTAATTAAGGTTCTATACAACTTAACTCAAATTTATGCGTAATAATAGTAATAAATAATCGTTTTATATTTTAAAGAATTTTCCAAATAAAATATTATTTTTAAAAAAACATGTATGCTGATATATTGAATTCCCTTGGAATTTATTTCGACTGCTTAATGCATCAAGGTTCAATACCAACTTTCTCATTGATTGCAGCAAAGGCTTTCTGAGTCATTAGTATAGGGAATTGATAGAAGGAATTACTTGTAAAGAGATGAAAACTCTCGTCTGAGGTCTCTCCTCAAATTGTCGTTTAGATGCTGTTCATTTTAATTGAAGTAGTGTGCAGCATTCAAGATACAGTACATACATATTTGTGACGCAAGTAAAATATTGAACTTAATTGTTAGAAGACTAATATTGGTTAGCTTAATTATTACTCTGTCTAATAACTGGTAGAAAGACAAATGGCACACATTAGCTGTAAGTACTAAACTTTAGTCAAATCCATTAGTTTAATGGCTAAAGGTAGACTCCTAACGTATTGCTCGTGTCACCTCAGCTCATCGAATTATTATCATGTGTTAGCTGCATGCCAGCCTTGAATACTTGTTCAGTCAACTCTGTGGAGAAAGTCAACACAAGCTTGCGATTTGTCATTCACAATGAATATGACTGGAGCTCTTAAGTTTTGTATTTTTGTCACAATTGTGGTAAGAGAAAGTATCTACAACTAAATAAACAACAATACTTTATCTGTATTTAAAAGTTATTTTTCTTTTATAAAGTCATTTTCGGCGGCTTGGGACTATGAAGACGCACCCCCATTGAATCAAAATCCTGGAAAAGTGCGATATCGTAACTAAAATAAATTAGAATTCATATGTGATAGTCGAAGCTTTTAGGAATACTGTGATCAGATTCTCATGTGATTATAACAAATAAAGAAGCATTAAAAAACCTTGTGTCTGCTTTTGAGGTATCTGTAATCCAAATTTTATATGCGTAAAATTATATAAAATGGTTTAATCGTTTAAATTAAACTTCAAATTCATCTGCCCTTTCATATACACCGCTTTAATCATAGCCTAAAGGCATTAAGAAACTGTCTGTAAATGCCCATTTTTTCATCTGAACAAAAACTACATTCTGTGGTCAATTGCATTCAAAAATCGAAAATCAAATGTATTTATTATTATTATTGACTTAAGTGTTATTCCCTGCTTGATAATCTATTAACATACCTAATGCGTTACCTGAAGGGAATCTCTGCGATTTTATTATCTAATTTAGCAGTAATTTGAAATCATTTTGAAATTTTATCAGTTTCTTGTCTTTGTGTTTTAAATCTTTTTTAAATTAAATCTAAAACCAAAATCTAAACTTAGAAACTGAAGATATAGGTAACTGATATGTCGTGGCGAACAATCTAATTGTCCTCAATCATTACAAAAATAGATAAGTGTCATCATTCCCAACCAAATTAACTAGTCTTTGTCAGTTAGCTCAGGTTAAGAATGACACACTCCATTGAATGTACTAATGTCAGTATTTAGTCAACAAAATGCTAAAAATTATACCTTCGATTGAAAACCAATCCAATAATTCACTTAATACATAATTAAATATGTTATTTAAAGAGAGTGCAGAATTGTTTTCAGACATTGCATCACCGTTCGAAATGAATTTGTTGTAAAATACTTAGGATAAAGTGTTTTATTGCCTTATTACGAAACACTCATATTCATTTAAAATTGATAGCATGGTGAACAAATTAAAAAATTAATTACTCTAACATTGCGTAAATGCATCATTGGATATGTGTCAATGTTAATAACCAACCTTGCATATGATTAAAACTAAACAATTTTAAACACGTTGCATCCTAAGCGCCGTGAGAAAAATACAAGAAAAGAAGTTTGCTTGGGAAATGCCGTTATAGAATAAGACATTCGGTAAAGTTGTGGATCAGGAAGTTTCTATCACTCGACTGGAAATTGATGAGCGTGACGACTGTCGACTTTCCTTGTTACATATTAGGTAAACAAAATTTTGCTGCTTTCACTCAATAGATTTTTTGTCAAAGTAGTTATGTGGTTGAGTTGGTTGTTGTGCTTCCTCTTTCTTCGGTAATAATTTGGTAAGTGGTATTGCGAGTCCTTCCGACCAGAACACCAGATGCACTTACAAGATTTCATGAATGTAACAAAAAATGACAGGTTTAGTACAAAGATTGGTGATTCCGAGGCCCTTTGAGACTTAAAATTGGCATAAGCTGTCTGTTACTTTCACCGAAATTGACCTGGCTAACTACAAACTTCCACAGCTCACATCATCCATGTCCTCTACCAATCTCCCATCGCTTTGCGACGTCATGCATAGAGCCAATCCCTTGCTCTGCATACAAATGATGCATTCCAAGAATTTTCTGTTTGGTGTCTGCTAAAAGTTTCATAATACTTTCTAGGAAAGCTTGGTCTTGAAGTCTATCTGGGAAGAGAAAGAGACTGTAGAGGGATTTCACAAAACACTGTTTCAAATATACTAACAATTGACTTGGAATTAATTTTAGTACTCGTTAAATTTTTCTTAGAATTAGCTAAATCACTGTGGGAATTTATAGTGCACTTTGTAATGTGCGTGTTGTTAAATAACTGCATTTGAAGAAACCAAACAATCAACTTCTATTAGATGTTGAGAATTCCCATTCACTCTTCATTGTAGATGTCTTCTATTTTTAATCTTGAATTATTCGTAAATACCTTTCAATATTCCTTTCCATTCCTGACTTCCCACTTCAAAAGTTCAGCATGTTTAACCATATAATTTATGTGCTCATGCAACAAAAAGTGCAAATTAATCGCAAACTAAATTATATGCACTGGATGAGTGTTGCTGATTTTCACTGAAAGAAAAACTAGTTATCGGCTTTCCAGCTAAATGTTGGTACCAGAACAACAAAGCTCATGATTATTTTACATTTCGCTTTCTGAGAAAGCAGTCGCTCGGCGTCAGCAACAGATGGATCGGAAAATGCTGACGATGTTGCAAATATTGTTCCAGCTGCAAATCAGCTATTTTAGTAATTCTCTTGGTATACACTTGCATTGGGAAGCTTCTTGGAACTGTTTTCATTTCTCTCACACCAAATAATCTCATAGAGAGATTACTTGAAACCCTAGAACAAATGAGACTCCAACCATTTCGATGGGTTCACAAGCAAGTGAATGATGTGGAGAAAGGATGAGTTGAGTAAAATTCCCATTCAAAATGAAATTGCTTCAACCGTTTTTTATCTATTTTCACAGGAGCAAACCTTCAAAAGCCAGATGCTGCAAGTTTTTTCTGACAAAATAATTCGCATCCGTTTTCGTTTATATTTATTTAAGTTAAAGGGTCAATTATAACATACTGCATATTTACTTGTGTGAATAATGATACTTTTCCCGTAAAGCGATAAAATATGATTTATGTACTTGTTCCCTAGAACATCCAACACATTACGTTTCCCTTACATGATGCTCTTGTGACACCAATGATCAGTTTCTTAGATTTTATTGCGCGTTTGGGCAAGTAATATTAAACAACTTCCAAAATACTTACTGTCAACATAGCTTCATAAAATCCATAACTGGAATCTTTTCAAAGCAACTCTCTTGAACTGAAGGAATATTCTGTCGCAAACCAAATAAACCTTCAATGCGAAAATGCTGGGATTTGCTGGCAGGGATTAGCAAAAATTCGTAGGGAGTATTTACTGAAAGTCTTCTCACATACATGACACAAGAGCTTTAGGGCAGTAAGAATGTGTCGTGTCACGGACCCCGTTCAACGTCCTCAATAAAGTAGAGGAATGAAGTGGATCGCTAGTGTAGAAGCATTCGAACAGAAATAATCTACATGGTCGCAATTCAAAGTACCAATAAAATATATCCCTTAGATTAGATTATAGAGACTACTACTTTGTTGGTTCTTTGCTTCAGATAATCCTCCTCGTTTCTTACGTTGCCGTCTGCATATTTTTATGATAAACATGAAAATTTTACGACGTATTTTGTAGTATTCCGACTGTGTAGTAACTGTTGTAATTAACTTTCATTGACTTCCATCGTCGATGTCGATCCCAAATTGAGTTATACTATATGGGAAAACAACTTTCTCTCGTTGATGATATATACAAAGAGATAGTATTGAGTAAGCATCGTTGTTTATATTCAATTCCTCCATACAACCACTTAGCACGGATAGCCACGAGCGTCACATCCTACGCTTTTTCCTAAATTACATTCCTATCTGGAAGGGTACACGACGCACTTACAAAATTTCAGCCATTCTACTAATAATGACAGCTTGAATTTTTGGTAGAATTGTTTGATACTCCTGAGTCGTGATATCTGCATCGGTAGCTATAGATCGCCTTCTCAAATAAGAAATAATTTTCAGGCATTATTACACTGAACTGTAAAGATAAATGTAACGCATTTATTTAGTAATTTTATAGACGATAGACACTTTAGCTTTCAATTGTTTTAAATGTGTAAAACGAATTTATTAACAGATTTGCCGCTCTCTATAGTTATTGTGCAAGCGACTCTGTGCTTTCACAGTATTTATACTGTATTACTTGCAAAAATTCTCAGTATTATGTCTACATCTAGAATCCAATGTTGCAGACTCATAAAAGCACGTAATTCCAGTATGGATTTTCCGTGAACAAAACTGGACCTTCATCAGTCATATTTCTGTGACAGCTTCCAATCTTTCTAGTTTTCTCATTCCAACCGCTTTCACTGTAATCTCAAGAAGAAACTGCCAAAGTCTTCTTCAGAAGCCAACGTGGAAGAGGTGCAAAGTTTGAAGTGACAATGAAAGTGATTGATAAATCATATGTCAATGGGAGCCCGTTTCTTTTACTCGAACCGCGAACGAAAATCAATGCATCTAGTACTTATGCTCAAAACTTTCCGTAATGCTCAGTAGTTAGCTGAACAACTTTCGTTTATTTACCAAAAATGAAAGAACAAAACAAATTACTTATTTTGTTTTTTCACGTGGGTGGAAGTAATTCAATTCAAATGTATTTAGAAGCCCATGGATGTTGATTTCTGAACAAAAAGTTCGTCTGACTGACTGTTTCTGTGGAAGTCACTTTGATTTCGCACACATGCTTAACTGAGCTCAAAAAAATATATTGGATTGTAAAGATCAAATCAGTTTTATTAAACGAATGTTTCACAACACTCCACTTCTTCCAAACAGCTTGATTTTTCTACCGAAACGGGATGTATTTCAATAACTTTCTCTTTCTGCGGAAGCAACTGCTCAACATCAGCAACAGATGAATCTGACTCTGCTTTAATTTTCTCACATTGCTTCTGCTCGATATTTCCATTAGGAAGCTCCAAAAGGCTGCCTCGTTTCATTTCAGACTCTCCGTTTCTTTTTTCTCGCATGAAATAATCCCGTAAGGATCGTATAGCATGAAATCCGAGTACATATGAGACTCCAATATTTTCATTTAACCGAACATAAATCAACGGGTTGAGAAACCCATAGATATAGTGTAAAAAGGACGCAATCTGAAAAATTCTGATGATAATTAACTCGCTCACGCTGTTTCCCGTCACTGATTCAGTCACGCTGTCACGAAATAGCAGCTTAGAAAAAGCTATTAGAAATCCAATCGGGATCCAATCAAAAATAAAAAGATTGGAGTAATAGTAAAGGTATTTAACACGATGATGTGTCCGTCTCCTACTCCCGCTTTGAATTGGAATGCGAGAATGATAACGCTCAATTTTGGATTTCACAGAGCACAAAGCTGAAAAACAAGGATATAATAGTGAAAAATTATTAACCCCCATTATTTTTCAGTTGACTTCATTAAATGACTCACCAAATGCCAAACAACTGCACACCAAAACATGTAGAAAAATGAATCGCACCACTTCATACGCTACGTGCCAGCCAAATGGAATTACCTGATGTGAACAGTAAGAATAAACTATACACAATTTGCATATGAATTAGAAAGTCAATTTTTGCACTACCTTTTTGCAAGTTCCAAATCCCACTCCTGTTATATCAGGCTCGAATTTATAGGAAAAGTAGGATGGCCAACTGAAAGCAGCACTTATAACCCAAATGAGGACTATCACTCGGTGAACTATAAGATAATAACCATCACATTCCTCCCGAAATGATCGCAAGCGCTCATAAACGACTCCGCATACGTTGAGAGGGAAAACAGCATGATGAGTGTCTGAAATTATATGAACTGATTAGTTTAAAGGTAAAATATTTAATTTTCTTTAACTGAACTTACTTCTTGCAAATGACAAAATGCCACAGAGGTAGGGCGCTCGAAGGATAATTATTTCGTATTTATCAGCAGCGTACAGAACTCCATGCAAAGACCACGCAATTGTGACAACGGAAAGGTGGGCTATTAAAAGGCTTACGGATCTGCAATTTAATAAGTTTTTGTTGAACAACATTGTTTCGTAAGAATATTAATAAATTATTTAATTTATACAGCTCACCTACGACTTGTTTTCTTTCCATAAAGGACAACATAGAAGATGCTAGCGTTGATGAGCAAACTTAAGCAAAATATTCCTAAATACACAAAAAATTCACCCAGAGGTTTCTTCTCTTTTTCACTTTCACTTCTGAGGATGAGAAACGAAAAGGATGCGTTGTGAAAGGAGAGTGTGGAATTCTCTAGCACCATCATTTTCTTTCATGTGGAGAAAGTAGAACTGGAGAGGATGCTATGCTGTCAGCAACTAAAGTGAGACTGAGAGCTGCTTCGGAAGTGATCATGATAGTTAGAGTGGTCTTAAATTGCGTAAAAGGGAACCGTCCTTCACTAAAATGCAAAATGTATACATTAAATCAACCTCAGATGAGCGAATTCCAGAAGGCATTTGAGGTACCTGCTGCTACCAAGGGTAAGAGGAGCTATATGCATACCCGTGGGTTTGTAGCCTATCATCATCGGAGCAATATAAAATCTCGTTTTAGATGTGGTTTTACCTAATTACTCATCAAGGTCTTTATATTTTAGGTAGAAATACGTACAAAGAGAAATATGAAATTGACAGTCAACGTTGCATTATTTTTACGGATATAATTTTACGTAGTCCTCATGTTTTGTTCAAGTTAAATAATGAAACATTTTCCTTTTTTATAAAAGTGGAATTTGTAATAAAATCAGTGGAAATATGTCTCCTTATTGAATGCTTAATACAATGAGAAATTTGATGCAGCTTCTGAAAATTAGATCAAAGCTGTATCCATTTTATGTATTGCATATTGCATAGAATTTTCGCTCAACATCAAAGTTGCAAGAACCATTCTTGACTCTTAATGTTTAAAATCCTAGAAAGACCCTGAACGTACTGTGTAAACGATGTTATTCTGACTTCGACGGGCACTCAGATAGCTTGACATTTATTGCTACAAATGCCTACTGGCTACTTCATGACATTTCCGGGTGTGAAAGCATGCGGCAGTATTGATTCTCCAGTCTGGAAACAACGAAAGTGCTAACTCTGATGCGTTTTATTTTCTGGGTACTTTTTATATTTGCAGATTGAGGAAAAAAGTCTTTCGACACTTACAGATTTATTTACACGATCGATGAAAACCCGAAATTAATGCCTTAAGAATTAGCTCTGAAATACTCCAAAGGAAAACAGGCTTTTCAATACATAAATAACCTTTCTTGGGTAAAGTTTACTGTTGAAGCTATTGAAAAATTCCATAATCTGAACATTTTTGTGCTATATTTTACATGACTAAAATAGAACTCATGAAGTGAAGTTATGATTAGGGATTTGTGTCAACTTGCAAGAGATACATTTGTTAGCCTAGCAAATATTTACATATAAAGTGACGTTTTTAATATTATGTGGCATTTTTGCAGCCAAAAGCCTTGTTAGTGGCAACGTTCTAGCATTGCTTGGGTGCGAGAGAGAAACCAAAACACATTAGTCTTTGCAACAGGTGCTAGATAGCTGTAGGTAAGATGATGCCATAAAGCCACTGAGATATGAGATCTTCAAGAAAATGTAAGAAGCTTAGCAAACATTCGTGCGGAATAATTCAGTTCATTCTTCTTTGTATACTGAGCTGCTTAGATTAGATATTTTCCTATTAGGTTAAGTTATATGTTTATATGCGTCTCACAGAGGTTGTATTAGTTTCACAGTTATTCGGAAACGGAAAGTCACTAGCAATACTGAAAGTGCCTTACAATATTATTTGATTCGATAGTTCAAGTAATGTGCTCATTCTTAACTAACCAACCAAATTTTTTTGTCAGTTTCTGAATACAGTTGACAAATTTCTGCGAAGGGAACACAAAAGGAATCCGCTTTTATTCTCAAGAACATAAAACTATTCACAAGTCGCATTTCTGTTCAATTTGTGTTTAATTAGCACCCTCTTTGTTGAGAATTGTTTATTTCAAGAATGGGCTCAGGTTGAAAGCAAAGTATGATACACAAAAACGGCTTTTGTTCTTCAGCTCAAGGGCAATAATATTATTTATATTTCGTGCATACGATTTTAACCCTGCATAAATATAGGCAGATCAGCATATAGTTAAAGGGTAATAATACATATTTTCTTGTAAAAAGAGAAGTGAAAGGGAAGGATTCAAACCAATTCCCATTAAAGCACTTTGTAGAATCTAAAAAATATTAGAAGAGTAAAGAATAAATGCTATGAGATTTTTCTGCCAGTTTCTGTTATTTTTTAAAGGAAATTGACTATACGAATCAAAGGGATGAATGCATCAGTTGCTGTGAAAATACTAATTAGTTGAGTACTAAAAATATACAGTAGTCGATATTTATTGAAATAAAGCCTAAAGGACTTTTCCTGATTTCTATGAAAGCAAACATTGAGTTCTACGTTATTACTAGACCTGTTCATCACATATAAATACATGTTTCTTATGCGATCTCGAGCTTCAGTCAAACTTTGTATGTGAACATTTGGTCACAAATGGAGTCGTTTAAAACCATGTTGTTACCACATATTTCACATATTTTGAGGTTTTAGCACATATCACATATGTAGTAACATATTTGGGCTTTTTCAGCCGAATTGGCCGTTATTCTGAAATTTTTAACCTGTTTTACGAATCTTTTACAACAATTTCAGAAATTTTTCTTTAAAATTTTGGCTGACAGTCTAAAATGTGTTACTAAATGTCCAAATTTCAATCTAAACTACGTAAATTTGAATATTTAGGAGTTAAAGAATACATGAAGTCACTTTTGACACAAAATATTCAGATTTTGTGTCTCTTTTAGCCAATTTTAAACGATTTTAACTACATATTTGACCACATATTTTGCCGTTTTTAGGCACATATTTATATACATATTTCGGCCTTCATAACCACATCTTTTGAACAGGTCTACGTTATTACTAATGCTTCAGACAAAATTTGTAGTTCCACGAAACAAAAGGTAATGTAAATCTATACGAATAAGTTCCATAGAGGAAACACTTTGATGTACGGCAAGGGAAACAGCCATCAAATTCATAATATCTTCCATTTTCATTAAATTGTTTTACTATCAATATTACTTTACAAAGACTATAAGTAGAAAGTATTAATTTTGCTTGAACTTCTAGTTAACTGGAACAGTGTACGAAGCTTAAACTGTAAATAAATGACACTCAATGGTAGTGAATTTGAGTACAAAACACATGATGATTGAATTAACGATTAAATACTGACATTTCCTGTTTTCCAGGAATATGTCTTTAACAGCAGTAAATGTTTTTGGTTATAACTGGTAGAATTATACACTATTAAGGAAAGAGAGGAACATACATCTATTTGGTTGAATACGAAATTATTATATCAAAAGCAATAAAAGTTTATTACAATTTAAGTTCACCCCGGTATTTCCAGGAAATTATACAAAAGTTGTAGCAACGGAGGAGCAAGTTATTTTATGAATAAACCACGGCACTCTATCTACTTTCTTGTGCAGTGCTGACAAGTTGTGATTTTTGAGTCAGGAAGCTTGGTCGGTAATAAAAAGATGACGCTGGTGTTTTGTAAAGAAACAAAGTACTAGCGATAAAGCTAGCATGTGAATGTAACCTTCAAGTTAAAGAGCAGAAAATTAGCTGAAGCAATATATGTATTTATATGAAAACATACTTGCAGGTTATAAATCCCATTCCAGCTATTGGTTGATAGTTTACTACATATTGAACTGAATATAGTATTACCTTAAAAACCAAGTTTCTGTATTTCATTGGCCAGTTTCTTGAGTTGATCCGCTGTCAATTTTAACAAAACCGTTTATTTTCTTGCTTCAACGGTTTATTTGTGTCGGCAAGCTTCCGCAACTCAAGTATAACTAGTGATAAATGAGATAAACAACCCTTTATAGCAAATACGATATATTGTCTTTGCAAGGTAATAATATGCTAAGCTTTAACCTTGAAAACCTGAACCAAGGAGAAACTGCTTTTTTAAGACCACACAAGGAAAAAATTGTTTTGATCTTTCTTCAAATTGCTTTCTCTAGTTCTATATTGAAAAAAAAGAAGCTTGTGTGGCATAAATAAAACACTTGGGTTTACTAAAACAACATGAACTCAGTTTTCTTTCAACTTTTTTAATATGAAAGGCTTTCTTTTTCATGTCGATAGCCATACATTGTTCTGCTCAACCGAAGAAATGGCTGTGACACTTCTTTCTGGAAGAATGCTTTCTGTACAATCATATCCAACTCCAACTGTATGACATACGTACGCATCTGTTTCCAACTTTGAGCTTGATCCAACATTGAAACCGAAAACAGGATCACAATTTACTTTGATCATGTGCAGCATATATTTACGTTAGTAGGCAACAAGCACAAATGCAATTATTTAAATTATAAGTTGAAAAGTTCAAAGAGGGTGAGTCGCAATAGTTGTAATTTGTGTATGTGTAAGCGGCTCGAAAGGTTTAAAATATGTTTATATGTTTAGGTTAATGCTTTCTTGGGTTCAGTACTTTTCAGGTGGAGTGCATTAAAATAGTTTTTTCATATTGCTCTATATGAAGGTAAGTGAGTTTTCCTCCAGTATAAGAAACAAACTTTAACGAACCTGCGCTGAAATGTTTTCATAAAATAAGTTGGAACACTTTTAATAATTGACTACAAAAAACGTCAATAAAAAGTTTCCTTTGAACTCTGTATGCTGGAAGCACGTGATTACACTTCGTATGCAACAAAAAGGTATATTCGTGCTATAAATCATTAGAAATTTTACTAAACTAATTGTTTTCCGAATTTATAAATAAAACTAAAAGTACCTTATCAGTCACGTCAGGTTGCAAGAAAATCAGTTGTAATAATGACAAGGAGACATTACAAAAGTATACCTACTTTTATTATACATGAAAATGCATTTTTGAAATGGATCAATATTTCTTGATCAGCGTTTTCTCTCGTAGCTAACAATTTTTCACTCTAGGGTGCAAACGAGCACTTATGTAATTTGTGCCTAGCACTAATGAGTCTAAATGGGCTAGAAATTTATCCTAAGGATGAGTGTCACTGAAGCATATAATTTGCCTGTGTTTCTCAAGTCCCAATCCGTCAGTGAAAAACTTTCCTGAAACTGCTTTGAATGACGCAAGCGAGTAATGAAAAATTTCGCATCTGTTTACATAGGTTTATTTTAAAAACTTTTTTCTATATACCATAATTGAAAAAACTGCTTACTTAAACGACGTCACTTCTTTTTCATGTTTGACATTATTATCTTTATTTCTCATGAAATTTAGACTACACTCAATTTTCCAGTTTTAGCTCAGTCTTGACTTAAAGATAAATGAAATACCTAAGAAGGAATTAGAAATAAAAAACAAAAGCACATAAAATACAATAAATATTTACGTTCTCATACCCCCACCGCTTTTGATGGAGGAGACAGTTATACAGCAGGTTACACAACTGTACCAAAGCTTTCAGATAAATGAGACTCATCGTCATCAAGTAAATCCGGAATTTCCTGTTCAGTCGGTCCAACAATCTGCTCAGATAATCCAAAAGTTGGAAACTGACTAAAATCCGACATTTCAACATCCCTTTGCGTCCTTTGTTCTGTTCCAGTTGCTGACATTTCAATAGGATTTTCCACCGTTTCATTTTGAGAGAACACTCGACTACAAAAGCTTTTCGTATAATCAACACCCAGCACCGTTCTCACGCTCATATCTTCATTTAAGCATATATAAATCAGTGGGTTGAGTATACAATACGTGTAGTAAAGGAAAGTCAAGGTTATTGCTAGCCGAACGATGTTCACGTTTGATATGATTCCAGGAAATGTCGGCAGAATTTTTACCAGAAAAAGGAGAAGTCCAACCGCAACCCAAAGTATAACGAAAAGAAGAGCGTAACAGTACACAAACCGAATCCGGTAAACTTTGCGCCTTACTCGCTCGGTCATAATTGGTTGGAGAAAGTTCAAATATTTCAATTTGGAACGAATGGTGTACAGTGCTGAAATTTTTTAAAAACAATTATGCTTAGTTTACCTTTTTACCACTGTATATTTTTTAAATCACAAATTCTCAACTTACCCCATGCAATACACCCACAAATGAAAACGTGAAAGAAGATTAAACGTGAAAGCTCGTATACAGTAAGCCAAAAAAATGGTACAACCTAAAAATCGAAAAAAATTACTTGCCTTAACGTTTCATTCTAAAATCATCTGGTTATGCGAAGAATGTTTTTTGATCACACTTGCTTTGCTACACTTTCCGAACCCGCTTCCTGTAGCATCCGGCTCAAATCTGTAGCAAAACAGCGATGGAGACTTCCAACAGCAGCCACAATCCAGACAAGAAAAATAGTTCGGTATACCAGCAGCGTGGTTTCTGTCACCTTGAGTGTTCTTACCCGCTCGTAAATTATGGCAAACACGTTGAGTGGAAACATGGCGTGAAGCGTATCTGAAATATTCGGGGAAAGCTTATTAACCCACTCTTTAAGAATTATACTATATTACATCTCAACACGTAATGGATTTTTTACTTACTTCTTACAAAAGAAATTAGCCCACAAAAATATGGAGCACGTAGAATAACCATGTCACATTTATCTGCAAAGTAAAGAACTTCGTGGAGATTGGATGCAATGGTAATTGTAGTAAGGTGGGCTACCAGAATACTTACAGTTCTGTAAAAAGTAAAAACTGGTTAGTATTTTGAATGTTTTTTGCAAAACAAATAAGCAACAAACCTGTGGCACTTTCTTCGCGTACAGGTCACAATCGAACAGACTCTTACGTTACTTAATAAACTCATAGTAGATAAAATAAGAACAATTGCAAAATCAATATTTCTCATTTTTGGTTTAGGTTTGTATATAAACGTGGAATTTAAAAATGTAGAAGATTCCGTGACAACTTCGGTTTCATGAATATTGCTAAAATTATTTGCTAGGAAGGAACTGGGGTGGATCAAGGGGTATTGTTCCATTTTGTTCGTGTATGAAGGAAAACACAGATGTGGTTCTCCCAAGCTCCGGTTTTTGACTGAGGCTGGACTTTGGTTTACCCAAGATATTTATGTGCCGGTTTTTCAAGGTTGTCTGCCTTCTTCGTTGTTTTATACCACGTTTCGGGTTAAAACGGGATTGTCTCACTCTGTTTTAAGCTGATATAGTTGTTCAGTTTTAGTTTTTTAATTAATTACAGTCTTCTCATTTAGTTCCCTGAAGAAGAAAGCAATTTGGCATTTTACCCTAATATACGTAGTTTACTGATCGACTACTTAACAGTTCAAACGTGAGTTTCGCCTTGGCATTGTTGTTTTCTGAGTGCTTTTGCATAAAGAGGATGAAAGCGTTTTATATATCCAAAATTGGAGAAAGCTTCCTACATTAGTTACTCGCTGATTTGGTTCTGACGTAATGGAATTAATTACATATTATAAAATATCACAATGAACAGTTGAGAGCCAAATAATTGCTTTCAGCATGAGCTTTATATTATTTAAAGTTTTCTTACTATAGTGAGTATTACACAACATTTTCTGTACAAAAAGCTTAAAATTACAAATCAGTGAAAGCTTTGCGTTATCTTATACGTGTAAGGATGGTAAATGGATTCTGTGGATATAAATACGCTATTAACTTTAGCTTGATAATTCCGTTGTCACAAATCAAGCCAAAAATTGTCACAAAATTATTGGCGGGGTCCTGAAATCTTCACTAAGTAGTGAAATTAAGTAGCACAGTGTTTAAAACAACTAGATATTAATATATAAGAGTAATTATGTATATTGTAGAGCATCTCCGGTGGAGTGTACAAAAATAAAGTTTCTACAGGTGTGAATTCTTGAGAAACTAGGTTGCTTTTCTACTAAACTAAAGATTGAAAGAAGACTGAAAACAACTTGAACCACGGTATCAGATATGTAACAAAATAAAAAAAGTTGGAGCTCATCATTATGTCAAAGGTTTGATGACGATATACATATGATTAAAAGTAATGATTATAACAGGAATCAGAATGATAATGTTACCTTAACAAACAAGCGTAATTGGCTACTTTTGACTACTGACTTAATGATTTGGGGTTTAAAATGAAGAAGCTCACTTATAAATATTTACAGTAGTAAACTTGGAGATGAAGGAGCTTTGAAGTAAAGTTGCGTAATAAATAAGACTACACAATGAGTAGAGAATGTTCTTCTCAGGATGGAATATATTAACAACATTCGCAAAATACATTTTTACATGTAAAGGAGATTTTTAAACCAACTTTCAAACACGAAAACCACCTTAATAATATTCTTGTTAAGTTCTATTTTTGGATTTAAACTTTTTATTTCAGTATTAACTTCGAAGAATCTGTAATAAACGATGTTTGGTGACAAACGGTGTTTGAAGTTCTCGAGCTACATGGTTATTCTTTGTGCGTCAAATATATTGATTTACACCAGAGGAATCGAATGACAGCCTGGAGGAATTTCTTGAAAATGTTGAAATCTAAGTTTATTTGATCTCAACAAACTACTGGTTTCTTCGAAACACCTGAAGACACCCGTTTACTGCAAAAGTTTTGAATAAAATTCATGGTCATTGATATCATCTGATTTTGGGAGAATATTTTATTTATAATTCATTCTGGAAACATATGCAATACATATTATGCAGCTTAGGCTTATATAATGTACATAAACAAGTAGCTCGTAGAATACCGTTGCAGTAGGGACACTGCACCTCAGTTTCTCTGTGCATCATGTCCATGATGGTTTGCATAATATTATGTATGAATGATCTTACGAATGCACTCTTGAATTTGGTGACAGCTTGCCAGTGGCGATCTGATTAATAAACGGGGGCTTGCCTTTCTACTTCGGATCAGTAATCATCTCCCTTATTCGCATATTACTACAATATTTCCGTAATACCTACAAAGCCTCACTTAAGAGGCCTTCCAAATGCCGGATATGCGACTATATTTATCTGCAACCTTTATCCGTCACGTTTTATAATCAATGAAGTAGTTTATATTCACTGTTGTAAATTTCAATATACATTTAAGCCCCGAATCGTTTCAGTCAGCACTGACTGACTTACACACCGTTCATAAACCTGCAAAACTACTAATTAACATTATTAAATAATTTGATCTATGAACGGTTTAACAATTTGTTTAGCCTATACTTTACTCTAAGGTTCAAATATCAGGTAGTTTTGAATGCAATTTAAATATAAAATGTGTTAATTAAATAATCTGCTTCGATGCACATCAGCAGCATCATGTTATTGAAATGTGACGAGAACGTGAACACTCAAATTTTAAAACCGGGATAAGTTGTGTAGAATTGGTACATGTTAGAAACATTACAAACACAACTCAAAGACGCATTATTGTAATGATTTTAACAGTGATTTATTGATACATTGTTCGAAATCATGATGTTATTTAATAAACCGACAAAGTTAGTAGAAAAAAATGTTAAGGTATACGTATATTGATATGCATGAAAGAAATTGTATTGCGTTATTGTTTGCATTATTTCTTGCTTCTTGTCCCATTTTTGATTTTCTTCCTGGAGCACCCTTATACCGTTGCATTTATCCTCATTACAGGTGCAAGCTCCAATCTCTGTGGTATTCGTGGTAAACTGCAGTAAGGGAACCAAAAGGGCTTGCACCGCGATGCCTTTGTTTTGTATCCAATTTGGGGATCAGAATTCGAAAAGCATTTTTCAGTCAATCGTGAGCTCGTCTCATGATCAGCAGCCCAAGCCAAGCATGAACGTAGCGTATAATTGACGTCTGAACCAGTTGATATTTTTCCACTCACGTTTACAGTGAAGCAAGAAAACTCCCACTTTCTGTCGGGGCGTTGTTGTGTCGAATTATTAACTTTAAATCCAACTACTGCTTGTTGTTCACCACGATAGTCGAGATCTTCACAATTTATATTTAATGACGAATCAGGTTGTTCCCCAGGCTTACATGATGGCTCATTCTTGATGAACTTATTTGGAAAATTTCCTTGTACAAATGCGCAAGAGTAACATTCGATACCTAAATATTAGTAAGTATTTATTATACTGAAATAATCCGAGCAGCGTAGAAATTTCTAGTACCTTTAACCGAATGAAAGGACAATGCGAAAATTAATGAAAGAATTTTTAAAAACGTTTTTGACATTTTTGAGTTTGAAGAAAATGTACGTAATATCTGAGTTAAATTATTAAGTAGTTTAATGCTCGATAAAATAATTATTAGATGAATAATGACTACGGCAAACAGAGTAATTTTATATGCAAAATCATTTGATTTGGAACCTGTAATGAAAGTCATTCAAGGTTGTGGGTAGTTCCAACATCCTTTACGTACTATAAAACCACAGAAGCCCAGCAGTCGATTTTCTGCAAAAAATAAGCAATGAATCATTTACTACGAAAAAAGGTTTGGCTCCACTAAAGTTTTGTGTGTTAAGTGTACAGTAATACCAAAACATACAACTATTATCATATTACATTATTACATATACAAAAACCTATTTTGAAATGATGATGTTATCAATTTATTTCGTCCTTTGTTGGTGGTTAACATTAGGCAGTTTTAGCAATCAGCAAAACAGTGCTGTATTGAAAAACTGTTTTTTGCTAGTTAAGCAACCTTTTTGCTGATCAAATCAGTATGCTGTTTTGCTTTTTTGAAGTAAGCTGCTTCAAATGTCTGTTTTCTTTTCGGAAAACCACTCCTTTGCATTCGTGCAAATACATAGCTCTCTTAACGAGTTTCATCTGCATGTTTATTATGTTTTCCCCATATCACCATCAAGTCTTGGTCATAATTTATAGGAACCGGTCTTGCCTCTTACTGAATTCAGCGAAACAGCACCAAAGTAGCAAAAAAGCTCCAAAACAGCAAAAAGCTTCAAACAGTAAAAAGCGAATCTACAAATATTTTCGACGATAAAAGCGCTTTTTCGCCAACACAGACATCAGGAATATCAAATCTAGTCTTAATAATTCCTGATAATAATTTTGAATTTTCCTGATATCCACTTGCGTAACAGTTTCGGGCTGAAAACAATATTTTATGAAGTTGTTTAGATTTAGACAATATTGCGATTGTTATCGGCTTAGCCTCAGCAAATGGTTAATAAAATAATACTGCACGTTAAGACAAGAAAAAGAAAACGTTCAAATGTAAGATTGATAGTTTGTGCAGGACTCAATATCTTATAATATTTCCATGATTCATGGATTTTTTACATATGTACTTAGACCATCTTGTGTGAAGCTGTTTATGCAAACTCTTTTTGTCATTGAGAACCAAGTTTTTAAGAAGATTTGGAGTTTTTCTGTGAAAAAAGATTTAAGAATGATTTGTAAATTTGTTTGATACCTTCAAGCGGTTTTGGGTAATTTATATGAAATTTAAAATTTTCCCTTCCCTTTTCTCTCGCTTTTCCTCCCTTCCTTCCCTCTCGTTTTCTCTCCCTTCTACGCCTTTCCCCCGTTTCTTCCTCTAGCCGCACTATAGTACTATAGAATATTCTGCACCCATGTGCAGCTATACGACCTTTCCTGTTAAATTTAAAATACCTCTTTCAGAGATATCAGAGATTGGACATATGGTCATTTTCCTCTCTTTTACAATATTAGTAGCCATTCAGTTGAGTATATTATCATTTCTCTGATTTTTTTCCATTTAATGAATTCTACTTCTAGTCGAAACATTCAGGATCACATCAATGGTTTTTCAGAATAACGCACATTAGATCGAACCAATTCTCTAAATCCGCTTCCATTCTAGTCTGAAAGAACTTTAGTGCATCAGAAGTATTTCAGACATTATAAAGTTTAGAAAAGCACTCATATCAATACCAAAACTTTAGGCCAAGGGTTTCTCTATCGGCATCACTAGAATTGGTTTGAGTATAATTTTTAAAAAGACCGGTCATGAATAAAAAAATGTTTAATGGCTTCAAATTCGAGGATGTTGTTATAATTGTAGATAACAACAAGCACTATTAAATCAATAGTGTTTTCAAATAACCGAAAATTTCATTGCATTTTCAGTCGGGTTCGGGTGATTAACCATACTTACTATTAAAATCCGTTACATTTTCGCAGTAACTAAAAATACTTTATGTTGAAACAGTGCTAAAAATTTAAATCGTTTATGAATTCATTGGTAATTGTGATTTTATTAAAGCATATTTTTGGTGCCGATGACCAAACTATTCCGAAAATTCACCATGTGCTTGTTCTTTTTTTCACTTTCGCTTTGGTGTGGAAACGAGATACGCAAATGGCTCATTGTCAGAGAACAGCGTGGATTTTCCTAGCATTATTATTCTCTTTTTACTGGGGATAGCAGAACTGGGAAAACTGAGATTGTTTATGCCACTTCATCGAAACTATGAGCAGTGTGGGAATTGATCTGATAAAGGGAATGAATCAAGATAGTTTGACTGATCTTTAAGCAAAGTAAATATATATTCAACTATAACTCGACCTCAAATGAAGAGTAGGTTGTAGAGTGTTGTACTGACCCAAGATTCAAAGTAGAGCTCTTTATCTACCTGAGATCTTTTGGCCTATTGTTGACTTGAGTCAACAAACTGAAGTTAACACAATATTCTTTTTGATGTAGCTTAACCTGATTCCTGATCAAAGTCGTTGAGTTGCAGTTGCAAACACGTAACATTCACCAATTTTTGTCGTTACAAAAAGAACAAAAGCTTTCACAACACTGGAAATGTGTAAAATCTCCGAGAAAAACTGCAATTTAAAGACTTACATAACCAACGGACGTTTATATCGTGAAATATTGGTTGAAACAAATACTTCTGCATGATGTTTCTGGTGGAAAGCAACATTATCGATTTCCCTTTTTTAAAACAACAGAAGCAGCAAGATTGAGCGGTATTAATACCCAAAGCATCTTATACGTGTATATAATTCTTCCTTTATTAGATTACAACGTTAAAATGATTTAAATAATTAGTAGTTAAAACAATCTTTGAGTAATATTGTAAAAGCATACTTATTCGATTTCCTCCTTCCTTCCTAATTAAAAGCGAAGCATTATATTCTTTTTATATAGCTTTACTTATAAAGTAATTTTTTTTCAATCTTAGCATCCGTACGGTTAACAGCTTTTATTGAATAGCAACTAAACCTACTGTATAAAAGTTTTTCAAACTATACTAAAACTCTTGGTTCCCATTGAAAATAACCTCCAATCAAATTTCCGGTCTTACTTATACAAATTTCAGTTTCCGGTTTGAGATATATAAATGACAAAAATACATAGAAACTACAAGCTACTTCGTATTTTCTCAATTATATTGACGGTGGAGACAGTTGCGCAACAACTTACACAGCTGTTTCAAAGCTTCCTGCTAAGTGATACTCCGAATCAACAACAACCTCGTCAGCAACTGATTTTGTAGCTTCTTGAAAACTCTGTTGTGCAATCTGTTCAGATAATGCAAAAGTTGTAAATTGACTAAAATCTGACATTTCTACATCCGTCCTCCTCCTTTCTTCATTATCAGTTGTTGTCATTTCAATTGGGTTCTCTGTTGTTAAGTTTCGAAAGAAAACTCGAGCACACAAATATCTCGTGGAGTCAACACCCAGCACCGTTCTCAAGTTTATATCTTCATTCAAACAGATATAAATCAGTGGGTTTAGTATGCAATATGTATAATACAGAAGAACCAACACTATTGCCATACGCAAGACGAGGATTTTCGAAATTACGTCAGGAAATAAGGGTAGAATTTTTATAAGAAAAAGTAGAAGTCCAACAGATACCCATAGTATAATGAATAGAATTGCATAGCAATACACAAACCGAATTCGGTAAACCTTCCGCCTAATTCGATCAGTCAGGGTTGGTTGTAGCAAGTGCAAATATTTCAGTTTGGAACGAATTGTATAGAGAACTGCAAGTAAAAACATTCTCATTAAAAACTTTCTCCTTCAAAGCAATAGTTCTCGTGGGTCATGATTTCCCTGCATTGCTTCAGCTTACCCCATGCGATGCAGCAACAAATGAAGATGTGAAAAACTATTAAGCGTCCAAGCTCGTATACAGTCAGCCAAACAAATGAAATTACCTAAAAAACGAAAAAATTGATGGGCCCAACTTATCCTTTAAGTTTATTATTTTATGCCCGATTTTAACATTTCACTTACTTTTCTACACTTTCCAAACCCTTTTCCTGTAGGATCCGGTTCATATTTGTAGCAAAAAAGGGACGGAAGACTTCCAACAGCAGCCACATCCAGACCAGAAAAGTAGTTCGGTATACCAGCAGCGTGGTTTCGGTAACTTGGAATGTTCTCACTCGCTCGTAAATTATGGCAAACACGTTGAGTGGAAACATGGCGTGAAGTGTATCTGGATCATTGAGAAAACACTAGACAATTTTTTGATTAAATTTAAATTGTTTTACCCAAGACCTACTGAATGAGTATGTGTTTACTAACTTCGCACAAATGACATTACTCCACAAAAATAAGGTGCTCGTAAGATTAGCATATCCCATTTGTCTGCGTAGTACAAACATTCATGAAGGTTGGATGCGATGGTTATCGCCGTCAGATGTGCAACAAGAATACTTACAGTTCTGTAAAAAATCAAAGTTGATTAGTCCATTATCAAATTGTTCACAAATCTTCATATAACGTTCACCTGTGGTATTTTCTCCGCGTAGATGTCACAATAGAATAAACTCTTGCGTTGCTCCCTATACTTAGGGAAGATAATATGATAAATACTGCGAAAATAATGTACTCTTTCCTCACTGGATTTGGATGGAAAATATTGGTCGAATCTAAAAGTGTTTTAGATTCCGCAGAACCAACATTTTGAGTGATATTCCCGTATGTATTTGGTACAGAGGGATTATGTAGGATCAACTCGTTAGGTTCCATTTCAGTTATAAGCCAAAATGCCAGAGAAGCGTGTTATGTGGCTCTCCGAATCTCTAGCTTTTGACTGAGGCTGAACATTGATTGCACAAGAATTTTGTGTGCTTTCTGTTTATGGTTGTCTGCGTTATCCACTATTTCTAGTCTGTGATGATGAAGGATAGCTGACTGGAGCAGTCTCCCGTAACCTGATGTAGTATACGCTTTTTGTTTAGAGCAGTCAACTGGTTCCTACGAGGGAAAGCGAAGTTACCTTTCATTTCAATAAAGCTTATAGACATTGACTGATTATGACGTTTTGCTAGAGAAAGAAGATAATTTACAGTGAATTTTCGAGCGTATTAAATCAGTTCAAACCACTTTCTAAACCAGAAGCGTGGAACTACTGTTTATTTGTGATTACAGACACGTTACACAGTAAATACGACTAAGCAAATGAACATCTACTAATTAAAGTAAGTATATAATCATTCTGATTTGGAATGCTCGGTGAACCATTAGGGTCCTTGAAAAAGCTAGTAAACGCCAGGTTTATCTAATACTAACAAGGTTTCGTAACGGAATGCATTCAATGAACTGGTTTTAAAGGATATTCAAATCATTTCTGGTACCACACCGTTTTAATTAAGCTTTAGGAATGGCTTCATAAAAAGTTTGTATATATGTATAAACTTATTGAAGGCATACTTATATAATATAGTTGTATGTCATTTAAAACGTTTGAAAATGAATGATTTGTAGTTTTACTACAATCTGTAGTTTATTTAGTTATGATAATGTGTGTGACGTTTGGATTAATACACGAATAAGTAAACTTCTCTCACACTAATGATGGTATCAGCATTTGCCAACTAAAAAGCAGGTCTTAATCAAGAAAAAAAATATATTATGTAATAATATATCGTATAATATACATATAAACAATGTTAGTTTGAGCCAACAAAATAAATATGATCTCAGCGTCTTGTCCAAAGGCGAAGGTTCCTTCGTTATTAAAAAGTACATAAAAATTCTACTGCACTTGTACGTAATTCATTTAAAAAAAGAAAATTCAACTTTTCCATTATATTTTATTCATGTTTGCCTTTAGAAACGTTATAATTGCAATAAAGCAATTTCGCTTTCCCGGTCTTTCGATGCTTAGAAAACTTTAGAAAAAGAAATAACGGTTTTGAATGACAATTCAAATTAGTTAACTTCCAGAGCAAATTCTGTTCTTCAAATTCGCAGAACTTTTTCTTGAAAACAGAAAAAAATTGTTATCAGAGTGACAAAGTGAATGTTAGCTTTACAGAACCACTCACTTAAGACATTTCATTATTAGAATGAAAAACAAAATGACTGGCTATATTGGAAGGCATCGAACTTGGAACTTGGGCTTGAAAAATGTTTAAACAGTTAAGTCAAATTAAGTTAGAGTTTTGAATTTCAAAGATTCTTGAATGCTAGAAATATATACCGAGTAACGGCACGCCATATGCTATTTTACTTACAATGTATGTTCTTGCTTTTTGCATTCTAACATATTGATTTACACAGGTAGAAACGAATGAGAACCTGATATGAATTACTTGGTAATAGTAAACCAATAACCAACCAGATTTCATTATATAGCTCGTTTCTTGAAAATCATGCTGAGTTAAAGATCTAAAATCGATCTCAGCAAAGGTAAATGACAAACTTAATAAATATGATTCCGTTTCGTTGATTTCATCGGATAGAGAAAGTTTTTAAATATATTTCATCCAAAAAACACACAAGACTAGTATACTTAGGTATGTTCTTTCTCCTTATAATAATATACAATTTCACTTTCGGAATTTTACTTGCAATCGCCCACATTCAACATGTTTCATGGATCAGCTTTCATCAATTTAATGGATTTTCACGATCAAGCCTGTCAAACAAATGTGCCAAGGTTATTGGCCAAATCCACTTTCACTCTCGTCTCAACAATCTTCAGCTGGGAAGATGTATCTTCAGATATTGCAACCGTTGGGAAACGGCTTAAATCAATTAGTTCCTCCAAACACGGATTTTCACAATCCTCTTCAGCTGGATTGGTTTTAGCAGCACAATTCTCCGGAAGGGAATTCAGGACAAGTGATTTGTCGAAACATGTTTTCAGAGCTTCACATCCGAGGATGTATCCAATGCTCATATTTTCATTTAATACTAAGTATATCACCGGGTTGAGTGTGCTATAAGTGTAGTATAGAAGCGAGAGAAATTTCGGAATCCACGCAATTTTGCCCAATTGTGTGCTCATAACTGTTGGACTGAAAAGCTTGAAAAGAAACACTATCACTGCAACCAATAACCAAATGATGATGAAAAGAATGGCATAAATGTAGATGAAGCGTAGCCGGTAGACCATTAGTCTTGCTTTTTCAGTCGGATTTCGCTACAATAATATCAAATTGCATTTTTCGTATGTTCCACTCAAAACTTCATTTAAAATTTAATACAAACCTGCAAAAACTGTAAATATTTCATCTTGGAGCGAATAGTGTACAGTGCTACAATATTAAAATATCCCGTTATAAAAACTTTAAAACCTTTCAGCTCATACCATACTTTTATCAAGTTACCCCAAGCAATACATCCACTTGTGGCAGCATTATAGAGGACGAGTCGAACCAACTCATATGCCATACTAAACATTCTACCATGCATCTGTATAATGATTTTTAATCATGAAATTAAATAAGTCTGAAATATCTTCAATCATTTAGTTTTCTACCTTTTTGCACATTCCATATCTTCCTTCACCCGGTTCATATCTGTATGAAGCAAGCGACGGAATACTGCCACCAACACCAAGTATCCAAATCAACAGTAATGTTCGGATCACCAAAAATTTCTCCCAGTAATTGGTCACTCGATATGTTCGTACTCGCTCATATATTATTGCATAAATGTTTAGGGGAATCGCACCATGTAAAACTTCTGTAAAAATAATCCTATGTTAAATTTAGCTTTTAATTGCTTGCTTAAATCTGAAATTAAACTCACTTCTTACAAATGACATAATGCTACAAACGAAAGGTGCCCGAAGAATAATTAGTTCAGCCTTATCCGCAAAGAAGAGAGCTTCCTGTAAATTTGACGCAATGGTGAGTACTGCCAGATGAGATACTAAGATCCTGACATCTCTATAGTAAGAAGAACTAAGTGCTTATTTAGCTCAGTCTGAGTTTTATTGAGAAATGTATTTTTGGGTTAACCTTTGTCGTTTTTTCCGGCTGTACATTACAATGAAAAGGACTCGAATGTTGATCAGAATGCTGACAACAGACATTCCAATCAAAACGATAAATTCAGTGATCATTTTAATTTCACTTGGAATACTTAAAGAATTATAATTTAAACGAAAAGAGCACCTGGTGACTACAAAAAACGTTGAAGCTTGTATGGTAAAAATCAATTTTTGAAACTAATAAAACTTTGGTCATATAAACCAGTTAGCTGCAGATAGGAATACGAGACTCAGTTTTTTAAAGAAATGTCAACCGTATAGTACGGAGTACCATTTTAGACTGAGACCATTAAAATATGTGAGCTTGTATCAATGTTCAGTTGAGCATATGAGTATTTGATGACCTGTGATCTTACTGAGTCAGAGTTCGAAGTGGCAATAAATGGCATGACTGCAATGACCGGCATTTGATTGAAAAAATAAGGAATTATAGCCGGCATTATTGACACTTACATTATCGTAAGTGTCAATAATTACTTAACGTAATGCTTTTTTAAATGAGTAGTCTGCATGATTTTCAGGCTCCATAGTACATGAAACTAACTCTAACTTAAAACGCGATCATTTAAAAGCTTTAAAACCAAACCATTCACTGTTATAGGGATAATATAGTTGCCGATATGTAGTATGCCATTGCCCATACATGGTCATATCCACGTATTTTATACGGGGAAATATTGTCAAGTAGCAAGAGTCCTTATCAATGCCATTTATAACCAGTCAGTGGCAATATACCAACATTGCTGGCAAATTCTGAAAACTGTACGGATCGCTGCAAGTAGAAGCTTCTTGAGTTACACGGAGTGAAAAGCAAAGAGCAATCCATTTTGGCATGTCATGAAAATATCAAGAATCAAGGTACTGAGTATGTATCTCGTTCCTTGGAAGGCAAAAACATATGGAAGAAGAAAGGCATTTCAAATCCGGGGTACACATTTATTTAGTCGTAATATGGAATGGTTTTGATTCACATAGTTTTTCTTTCTTCGTTTGAGCGACAGGTAGTGCAACTTTTCGGTTGAACTGTAGTTTTTTTCATATAGTTTCTTCAAACTTTTACATCCTAACAACATGATGGCTAGCAACTAGTAAAAGCATTATAAAATTGAATATTTTCCACATCGTCACTGCTCCTTGAATTATGGCCGTAGTTCAAGGAGCAGTAAATATATTGACTTTAATATTTCAATAAACACGACAATTCGAGATGTAATGATGTACCTTTTGTGGATGTAATTTGTGACACACAAATGACATAAAAGTTAAATTTTTAGAAGAATAGGTGTCGAATGATAAATCAAGCCCCAAGTGACATTTGACCTCTGTTCGAAAGTTCCGATTTCAATTTCAATGAATTTTTATAATCAGCACAGCAGTACCTCTTGAATGGTATATCACAGGCTATTTCACGCTTATCAATTTTATTGAGCTTATCATTTGACCTGGTTTCCGTGACCCCAGCTGACCCATCTTCGAACTCATCCGTACTCTTGACCTAAGGTGTCGATTGGTGAAAACAGAATATGAGACGTCAAGCGGTTCGAAAGTTATCCGCTCAGACGACGACGACGGACATCATACCAGGTCTTCTTAATATGTACCTTAAGTTGCAAGCCCGATGGAAAGAAGTGGTGCATTAGAGGTTTGGAAAATATGACGTTGAACGTAAAGTAAAAGTATTAGCGATGCAAAGCTTATAATTAATTTAGAACTGTCTTCGCACTCAGATGTAGCCATATTGGCAAAAAACGTCACAAGGTTTTCACGGCTGAACTGATGGTAGAAGATAACAAAATTTTGATTAAACGAGTAAAGGAACGTATTTTTGAAAACACAAAAAAATATAAGAAGAGAGTAGAAAAATGGTTATGTATCCACCGTCCCGATTTATCAATTATTATACTACAATCTCCAATCATCGCTTATCCTCCTCAATTATCACTTCCCACTACTATTGTGGTTCCCCAAACGATTATGGTGTTTTCAAGTTGCGCGGTTTGTAATATGGAGGAATTGTGAGACTTTGTTACAACATATAGGGGAATGTACTTAAATTACGTACAAATAACGTAAAAGTTTAGTGACAGACAAAGTGATTCTTATAAAGTGGCTGCACCACTTAATAAATATATATAAAAAATAGCAAACAGCCTGAGAAATGTCAAAAACTAGTTCCAAACTTTCACTTATGATTACATTCGAAGGAACAAGCTGAAAAACTTTAGACACCGCAACCGTAAATCAATTTGATATAAGTGACACTTTGTAACATGCCTTCGAGGTTTTAACACATAATGGTACAATGAATGTGGGATGCTTATACATATATGAAAATCATACATTCTTATATATGCATATGTCAATATGAACACAACATAAAAATAATCAATTTGCTATCATTTCAGTTAAAAATTATAATTTCATGTTTGTACAAGCTGTTGGTAGCACGACTCCTTTGCAGCAATTTTCCAAGTAAGTTCTTCCCATTGCTGGTGAAAACAAGAAATACAACAGTCGCGCTTTAGTAGCTCTGTGTGTGGTGAATTTCAAACACGGACATTTAGCAAACAAGTGTATTTACCTCAAGCTAAAAATCGTCACATAATGTCTAGTAACTATATTGTATATGACACCTCCCGCGTTTTATTGCATTTCGAAATGAATGGTACATGGGTCAAAAATGTATACTACATAGATTGCAAATTCAAAGGAATTCTATTCTTAGCAATTAGTAATTGGCATTTATCATTTATCTCAGCTATAATGACATCAGGTGTAATTCCTCCTCTAACAAAATCTCTTTAGTTAATCAACAGCTAGAAACCTAAAGTAAATGGGATTTCCGGTTGAGTTTTTTCTTTGCAATTACTTTAAGTTTTTGGTGATGCGTTCTTCCTTCCATTAGTCAGCACTCCGTTTGTTGTATCAGCATCAAAAGCACAGTGTTCCTTTATATTGCTGACACTACATTTTGAAGTGTTCATGCAGCTTCTGACCCGAGTGTGTGTTTTCTGTATTATATTAGAAAATATCGTAATCCATCTACACACTACGGCTGTCTCCTTATCAGCAGTCAATTCTCTTTTCCAACATGTAGACTAGGAGAAGGAGAAAGCAAAGAAAGTATAGCAATGTCCATGAATCCCAGACCTTCAGTTGCATTCAGATGCTTGAAGCTCCACATCGTAATTTGCACTTTGCTGTTAGCTTGAAGAAGAAAAAATGGAAAACGATTATATACAGCAGCGTACCTACTCCCGTTCTAGATATCAAAGTGAAAGTGCAATACCGGAAATCGAATTACTACACAATTTTACTATAAATCACCTTCAGCGGAAAAATGGGAAAAGAGAGCTAATTGAGTTTGCTGCATTGATTGCCGTATCTTTCGTAAGTGTGTTGAGCAACGCAAGAGTGTTTTATATCGTAACCTGTACGCGGAGAAAGTGTAAAAGTGTGAGCATTCTCGTTGCTCATCTCACGGCGATCACTATTGCGTCTAATTTGCACGAAATCCTTTACTTTGCTGATAAATGTGAGATGGTGATCCTTCGCGCTCCGTATATATGTGGGATCATGTCATTTGTACGAAGTAAGTAAGTTACCTTAAAATTTATTATTTTTTAAATTTTTTTTCAAAAAATTACAAATGATTTTTACAGATACTCCACATGCCCTATTTCCCATAAATGTACTTGCCATCATTTACGAACGAGTTCGAACCTTCCGGGTAACTGACGAAAAATTATTAGTTTGTCGAACAATATTGCTCATCTGGATTCTCGGGATCGTTGGTACATTACCAGCTCTTTGGTCATATGAGTTTGAACGCGACTCAAAATTTGGACATTGCAAAAAAGTGCTCTCCACTAAATGGCGGATTGCATATGAGCTCGGCCGCTTTTTAATCTTCCACATCCTTGTTTGTATTTTTATTGGGATTGGTAAGTAAATTTATTTTCCCAGTTTCAATTTCTTTCAGCAGGATTCAAGTGGTGTTTTTTATATATTATACATTTCTTTCAGTTTTGTACACAATTCGTTCCAAGCTGAAATACCTTTACTTTCTCCAGCCCATTCCGACTGAGAAAACAAAACGAAAGGTTTATCGAATCCGGTTTGTTTACCTCTACTCAATTCTTTTCATTGTGCTTTGGATGGCTGTTGGACTCCTCGTATTTCTATGCAAGGTACTCCCAATAATTCCTGGAATAGTTGACGTTTCTACAATAACCATCATCCGGATTGCAGCTGCGTTTAAGTTTTTGCACTATACGTTTTGTATTTTAAATCCACTTATTTATATCTGTTTGAATGAGAGCATGAGTGCAAAGTACGTGTTGGGCTGTGTCTGCATCAAAAACTTTATTTTGGGTGTAAACCCTAC
Source organism: Orchesella cincta (assembly GCA_001718145.1). Taxonomy (NCBI): domain Eukaryota; kingdom Metazoa; phylum Arthropoda; class Collembola; order Entomobryomorpha; family Orchesellidae; genus Orchesella; species Orchesella cincta. The sequence continues at coordinate 9,773 of LJIJ01000795.1, read as the reverse complement.
ATTTACACAGAATAATGTGCAAAATGAAGATCAGAATATTGAAAACACCAACTTTGAATTGTCTGATATGAGCCGATTTCCAACTTTAGGGATATCCGACCAGGGTGTTCAATCTATTGATTTTGTTGTAACGGCTGACATAAAAGTACCTGATAGTGTTAGTACATTTGTGTAAAAATCAAAAAAGGGACTGCTGGTTTATCAGGAATTCCGCTTTCTTGACATTTATGATAATATTTCATTATGTGAATATTTTATACTCTGTCGTCTATTCTAATGCATTCTGACAAATATGTCAAACAACAGACTGAAAATAAAATTCACTTATATCTTTTCTTAAAGGTTTACTGAGTATATTCTTATTGAAAAGTCGACGGACGTTTAATAATTGAAAATTCCATTCTTCACGGGTTCCAATTTAATGCATTCAATAAACATATCTCAGATAATACCCTATCGCTTCACAATGACAAGAAAGGGTGAAGGAAGAAAATGACTTTGAACTTGTTGACGTTACGCAAGCCTTCAAAATGACTGTCATGCTGGTTTATACTTAACCTATGCCAGTGAAAGCGCTCATATCTATATATATATCAAATTCACTCCAAGAAGTTGTTTATTGAGAACCACAGGCAGCGTAAAATCTTATAAATAATTTATATTCAAGAGTGCAAATACTTGAAAGAGCATGTTTGTAAAAGAAATATCACCAAAGAACTTTGAAGTCCCGAGCTTTTTTGTTGACTTGCCTTTTCATACTTTATCTTCAGGATGTCCAATTAGGGATTCATGAAGTGCACTATAACGGGAAATACTGAAGTGCTAACAGAGTTCAAAGGTCTTCCAGCAGTGTACATGTTTTTATTTGAAGCTGAACATATAACACTAATAAAATTCCACGTATTAACCCACCATACACAAATCAGCAGCAAGCAGTCTTGGTCGAGTTACTAAACATAACGAATTCCGCATTTATTTTCAGTGACTTAAAAGCGGCTTACGATAATAACGCCAAATACGTGGATTTATGCTTAACTCAATTTGAAGTCATGGAAGCAATTTGGAAGAATACACATCATTAATAAGCAATTCCTCCCAAATTTTCAATTGGCTAAATATACGAACATGAAAAGTTTTGTTTATTAGGTTATGATTTCCAACAGAAATACATTAATATGTATGAAGCTTGCTTCACAATAAGTCTAATTAGTGTAAAAGTAAAAACAGCTTAGTTAATATTCCCAAGGGCTATTCTTCTTGTTTGAGCACGAAACGATTAAGAGTAGTGTCAGGATTTTGTGCTGTCAGCTTTAGATCTTTATAGGCGAGAACCGACACAAATAGAAACAACTTCATAATGTTAAGTGCTCTCTTTAGTTTTTATTAAAAACATACCGTAATTGAACACATTGTTGGAAGGAAACTGTTTATAACACAGGAATATGTCAATCTTTGACCTAAAAGCAATTTCAATATTGCAAAATATTGATTCTAAAAACATTTACTGTACCTATATGTATATCTCTGTCAATATCATGAGCTAAGTTTCTTTTTCAATCTTTTTTTTAATGAAACAAGATTGACATTGAAAAATGGGTTAATTTTCATTTGAAACATGAATGCTCTTTGAGGAATTACATTATCACATAAATCATCCCTCTTGAGACGACTGGTGATACTTGTAGATCTAGTAGTTGCAAATACTTATTTTCATTTACTCTTCTTTGAATAACTTAGTTTCTCCGTACCGTAACGTGTATTATCATCAGTCTACCAACTATATTCTCATTTAGACTCTTTATTCATATTAGCTTCATGTCATGCAAACATTTTGTTAGATCCCATACTTAATATTTTTTGAAGTTTCAGCAAACTTTTAATTTGCTTCATGTTTTAGCAAACTTCTGATGTACAAATTGACTGTGAGTTTTTTACTGTGAATGTGGAGATCCTCTGATCTTTTTGCAATTATTGTAAATTGGAAAAGCCTACGCTATACACGTAAGAACGAGGGAATAAAGCTGAAATAAAAATATACGTATCATGTCATTATATTCCAAATTTCAAGTATCGTACACAACATGTACTAAAAAGCTTAGTATAATTTATGCCCGTGAAGTTGGCAGTGTCAATAGTTTGTAATTCGTCTATGTTTCAGCAAAAATCATCCGTGCGATTTGACTCTTGTGCTGACTGCTGACGTAAGTGACTGGATATGAATCAGCAAAGCAAGTGTCTTTTGATGAATTGTCTAGGGGTAATTAGTGACTTTTGGAAGTTTTCCCCCATTGAAAGCGTTAAGTTTTTCCAAACGTTCATGAATTTTTTCATCGAGAAATTGTTCTGCTTTAGATAAAAATAATACACAGAATGTCTCTGTCAATGTCAGGAGCAGTTTCAAGATTTTTTATAGGAATGTATAGACCAAGATTTTACGTATTTACCAATCGAAAGTCTTTCAGGTTTTCCTTTTGAGAAGATAGCGACTCAAATAAAAACATTATGTTGCCCAAGGTTGAAATTGTAAAAATAAAATGACTAGCTGTAAGAAAATCAATGACTCACCAACCGGAACATAATTCTGTCAGCCAGAAGTCCTGACCAGTCGCTTGCAGGCTTAGATGATGTGACAGCTGCATGGTAACCTTGTTACAGTGACAGGTTGAATAATGATGGCAAGTTCAAAGCATGTTTTTCTTATCACCTTTTCTCGTTTACTTTTAAGTGGTTAGCTGTGTCGCTCATTCCTAATAAGTGTTTTCTTTTGCTGTAGATAAAAATAAATCTGTCATGGTCATATTTAACGGGGAGTTGTAGTGAAAGCAAAACCAGGAAAAACTTATACAGCAAGTATACTTACTATCGTTTGAAAGTGAAAACACCCTAAGTATTGATTTGCTTTCAAAAAATAATAATAAGGTGTCATTCACCCAGTCTGCTGTACCTATCTTAATTCAATATATTTGCAAACCATTACAGCCTTTGCATATGTAATGGACTAAGTCAATACTGTTTTAACAAATTTTTACTTTTTCAAATGGAGTATACCTACTTTCTAATATAAATACAAAGCCTGCTTTGGAAATTCATTCTGTTGAAGTAAATGTCAGTCATGACCGATATAATATTGGTTTCACTGAGCATTTAGGTTTTCCAGGTTTTAATACGGTTTACTGCATTTTACAAAACGCGCAAAACCTGTCCAATCTACGCAATTCCACAACAACCATTCCTTAGTCTATCCATTTCCAGTAGTGTAATACTTAATGCAACGTCTACAACCGGATACCGACGCTTCTGGCATTCAAAACAAAACTGAAGCGGTGGGATTGATAGCACATGGTATGCTTTCACAACCATTTCCCTTGTTCCACATCCAAATTTTCAAGGAAAGACAAAACCAACAATGCATTAGTGGTTTGGTTTGAGTCGAAACTTACTCAACATTATATGCAATCATATACCTGTTCAAAGAAGCCAGGCACTTTTTGAATCCACGCTTTTATTCCATTGTATTCAACAGTCTTCATTTTCTTGCTTTCTGGAAAGCAGACCTTGCTGTAAACCATCAATTTCTGTTAGTGTGAACTTCACACTGTGAGGCTAAGTGTTGCATGGGATTTTCATTTTCGGATTTAAAAATAAGTGAAAGTTTATGTTCAAATATTCTACCGTTGCGTTCCTGAATGCACTGGTAATCTACTTTGAAAGATTTCAGATCTTTTGTTGTCATCTGTGATAAGCTTTATCTTCTTTATGGATTCACCGTCCACTTTTTACATGCTAAAACTTCCATTCATGCAAAAATGCACAAATACAGTGTAGCTTGTCTTTCTAAATATGTACAGGAACATACTCGAAAGATCCAATTGTAAATTTTGCATAGGTGTAAATTTCCAGAGGGTTTTTAGGCATTTGTTTAAAACAATATATGCACGGTTGAATTTCAAAGGACCGCTACTCATTACTGAACAGTTTCAAAGCTTCAGATTATGTTACAGGTTTATTTCACTTTATACAATACATGCCTGTAATAATATACGTATCTGAGTTCCTATCAAAGTGACAATTGCAGTCCAAACAAAAGCTACTCTGTCTAAAACCTTTGAAACATGATACCTATTTGTTTCGGGTATGACATATAATAGGAGAAAGTAGCACAAATTTAAGCACAGTGACTGAGTATTCGTTTAACCATTGATTTTAATTATTCCGTCCTAAAATCCTATTTGTAGTCGTCACACATGGAAGGAATCATTAATATAAAAGGGTTTGTTTCAATAGCTGGAGCAAACATTATCTTCTGAGTAAAACGGACCTTCAAGTTTATAGTATCATTTTGTTCATTTTATCAGCCAAGAGATGAAGAGATAAGCACACACAAAATTCTGTAGATTATGGAATGTTAGAACAGCTACCATTATAATCATCATTCATCACCGGTATTGAATGAACTGACAAGCATTTAATCAATGTCAGCTCATGTAGCCCATTGTGATCATAAGTTCATTAGTTTTCGTTGGATGTAAAATGTAAGTTACTTCATAGCTGCAATCTTTTCCCAAACGCTTTCTCCGAATAAGGATAAATACAAGTGTTAGGCAACTCATTTCACTTGTAAGAATTTGAATCATTAGTTAACGTTCTGTGGTGCATAACAATAAAAAGTTCATTCGTATAGCAAAGTATTAATTTAATCCAACAGCTTGTTTCTGCGATGGAAACTTGAGAAACTAATGTAGCTGCACAAATGTTGAAAAGAATTTACTACTAATGTATTTTGACTTTTTGTAAACATTGTTTATTGTTAGAAATTAAAAAAAAATTAGTATGGATATATAGTGCAACTAATCAACGGATATTCTTCGTAGCTAATAGAGCTCTAAAAGTTCCCCTCACAATTCCCAAGAAAAACTTTAATACACTCAGTCTCCCAACCACGAACATTCTCCCCCAATTTAAAACAATGGGCTTGCATGACTTTGAAAACTTTTTCATTGATTTTCCCACACTTTCACTTCCAAAATGCACATTCCACGACAGTATAACTTTTGTTCCTTTACAAAACAAGTACCGTCCAAATTCCAAAACTGAGCCCCAAAAGCACATCGCTATCCCCGTCCAAGCAAGGAGCTGAAGCTTTGAAACCATCTGAAGTTCATCCCAATATTTAATCAAGACGAAGTTACAAAATAGTGACGTCATCATAAAACTTGCATAGCACATCACAAGAAATGGTCCAAAAACGCTGCACACGTTCGCTTGTAATATTTGCAAACACCTATAAAATCAAAAGTTCGTTATTAACGGAGCTCATGGCAGTTAGATCATAAGATTCACTTTGATATATTCAAGCTTTCAATAATTTAATATACATACCTATACACATGCCGAATTACATCACTTTTACGAATGTCGTCACTTAGTTGGTAGTTTTTGCGTCCTACTCTCAGCTCGTTGGCAAGAATTGGAGCAAAATAGAAACCGTAGATAAAACAAGCAATGCCAACAGTAAGGCAAACAATGTGGCACACAATTAGAAGATAAGCGTGAAATAATATGATGAGAATGGAAACTGGAAGATTGTAATATTTTAGTGGCACCAAATCACCGAGAAAGATTGCCCCTCTTGGGTCATAAATGAGCACAAGAGTGACAAGTACAAAACTTCCAAAGAAAGAGCACGAATAATATTCCAGAAAAATTGCGAAATAAAAATCAGCCTTCCCGATTGGCATAAATCGCCGTCATCGATGCGAACTCGATTTACTTTATCGCTTAGGAATTCGAAGCGACCTACATTGAAATCGTACGCTTCTCAAGCGAAAAGGGGATAAACGGCGCACTATCTAGAAGCGATGACTTGCGATACTTCTGCGATTAGCCGAAGCAGAATCGCTAAGAAGTCGTCTTCGGTTGGTTGATATAAATCCACTACATTGCGTCGTCCTATATCATGCATCGATATTTCTTCGATTATGCCACGTTTATGCATTTTAAGTTGTAAATAGTAAGCGATGTGGTATTAATTATTCCAAGTAGTTTAATTTATTTCAACTTTTTTACATAATGGATACATAAGTAGGGCCATTATCTTATCACAAATAATCCCGTAATTAAGTTAGGTTAAGGTTAACGCATATCCACATTAGATATGAGAGAATAGACGGTATGTAGATCATACATGTTTAATAGGATTGTCTAACAGGTTAAACACTTGGCTCCAGCTTTTGCTCGCATGGTTTTCGGTTTCGCGTGCGAACTCGAAGGCAGTATACAATTTTATTTTAACGAGGGGACATTTTGTGTCCAACCTATTAACCAGTTAACCCAAACACGGACTTTTTACTCTTGTCGAACTTCGTCGTCTGCGCGTTTAGATTTGGACATCGCTGCATTATAGCTGGAACGTTTGCGTTAGGCCTTTGTTCGCGGTTCAAATAGCATCATCTAAATAAATTATTATTATCCTACAAATACAGACACTTCTCTTCCATCTAGAAAAGACGTTTTGGATTGAAATCAGAAATCTTAATTACCGCAAAATATGGCCAAAAGTTTTGGGAATTTTATTTCCACTTGCTTTCCATCTTCCCCTTTCCCTAAGGTGCACGATAAGCCATGAGGTCATCTGTCATCAATGTAGACAGAATAATCCAACGCCTCTCTCTGACTGAATTGCCCGCCAGCCAACGCCAGTCTTGCCCCGGATCTACAAAAGAAGCAAGAACTTAATTAATACGCGGGACTAATTTCAACTTAAATGCAGCGTTTATGCTTACCAGCTCCTGTCTCTAAAGTTCATGTCATGAGAAATCGTTTCTCAACGATCAGCTCATGGGGTGTTTACAAGGAAGAAGATTGATTGGAATTATATGCTAGCTGTTGAATTAGTTGGGGGACTAACCCTCCTATGTTATGCTCTCAATATTACTACCCATTGTAGCTGGGCCTGTTGAGCAAGCATTTTTTGATATCTCCAGCTGTTTTTAAAACTTGTGCTTTAAAATCTAAATGTATTGATTATGTAGTTCATAGTATTATAATATAAAAACTTATAACGTGTGCATCCGCAACTACAACTGAGTTATATTTTCTAAATGTTGATTTGGTTGATGGTATCCTGATTGGCTGTCTGCAATCTCTTTTGCAGCTGCTTTCTGACATAAACTCGTTCCTCTAATCGAAGGTTCCTCGGATGATGAGGCAGTGTAGGCGGTAACAAACTTTTTGGGAGGACGTCTGAATCTGATAGATCTGATGTTATTGTTGCTTCGTGCAGCTTTTGGCGCGAGCGGACAATCATCTGAATAACAACAAACTCTTATAAATCAACGAATTTAATTTACAAGTCAATGAACGGAACAGGAGAATTTGAATTACCGAATTCTTTGTAAATTTTGATCTCAAATATAGGCCAATCTTGACTTGGATGTTCAAATTTTTTCGCTACCTTCTTCAGGGCCCGTGTCGTCAGCTGACCCTTTGCAGGGTAACTGCAATACTTAGAGCCAGATCTTTCGTTAATCCAACTTACTGGAACCACCGCTACTGAATTTTCCTCTTTGAAACATACGACTGCGTACGCTTTAGACTCCATCATTTTGTTTTGAATGAAAAGTGGAAGCACGACCCCAGTTGACCCCCGTTGAGATCAATACACATTTACATTCAATGTCAGAAATATTAAAAGTAACAGACTTTTTCCTGAACCTCTCTAAGTCAACCTGGAAAACGCCAATCAAGCTCGATTTGCAAGGATACGTAAAAAAATCTTCGAAAGACTTGAATCGTTTGCCTGTAAATGTACTCTCACCACCTACTGAACTGGCATTATCTGTAACAAGTATCAGTGCGTTGCTCTTAAGAAGTACAATGTTATTTGGGCTCCTAGTTCCAATGCTGTTTCCATTCACAATTTCGTTCAGAACAAGGCTCATACGGTAACAAGAACTCCGCTCTGTCAGTCTGCGATGAATCTGTTGCAAAGGCTGTCTATGACTTCGTAGAATGCGTTTTATCCTACCTAGATAATTTTCATATCGGAAAGCCCCAAACTTATCAAGATAACCATGAGTTCTCACATCCTCAGCTAAATGTATTAGGCCATGCACATTATACGAAAGGTTTTCTCGACCATATAGAACTTTAAACTCATACACAAAGTATTGTAATAATGATTCTGCATAAGCTATGTTGCACTCGGTTTGTTTAGGCTGGGCTAGTAATCGATAGCTACGGTAAAAATCAAAAAATGATTGTAATACTTTTCTCCAATTAAGTCTTGCAAAACTACAGGTCCTGTATAGAGAAGAAATGTTCGGAACTCAGTTGCTTTCCACCTGTCAATTTCCTTCAGACTTCTTGGCCTTCGTACAAAGTCACTTGTGACATTTTTTCTACATTCTACTAGCCTATCTGAGATTTTGTTGACAGTTAATACACGCAATCGGTATGGCTTACGCTTCCCTTCTATCCACAATTTCAATAATTTTTTAACAACCCCCAGACAAACTAAGTGCATGTAATCATAGGGAAAGCATTTTATCATATCAATATTTAACTCAAGTAAAGGGGTTGTATCATTATGGTGCTTGCTTTGACTTTGTGATCTAAATGAGTCGTTAGTTCGCAACGAAGCGTTACGTTTAATGAACACTACACGATTTTCAACGTATTTTCCTTTCAGCTCACACTTTCCACATCCGTAATATCCTGTATGATTTTTAATTGCACAAACGAATGATCTGGCAGGTGCGTCACAAATGAAGGATTCACTTGAACAGGGTACTGCGTGTTGTCATAAAACAAGCCTTCTTTTTCTAATATTTGCAGTTCAGTAATGAATTCACTAAAATATTTATTCAAATCACTAGGTTTATTTTGTCCGCAGTAAATAGCAACTGGGAACACGTAATTGATCGAATCTACACTAGCTAGTATTGGCCAAAATTGAGTGGAGCTGCTGCGATAAAGAGGCAATCCGTCAATATTAAAACTTAACTGAATGAGTTTAAATTCCCTTTCTTTTATGGTTGGCAAAAGAACTTGTAGTCCGTGTCTGACTCCAATATAAATTGCATTTCCGGTTCCAACAACAGTTTGGTGTTGATGTTGGGGTTTTCAATATGGTCCTTGGGTCAACTGGGATATTTTCGAAACACTTATGTCGTTTTAATTTCCGTAACAAATCGGAGAATGCGGTTCGAGAAATGTTATTCTCTATGCTCCAGTCTCGAAGGGATCCCACTAAGTCGAAGTCACTGCTATTATCACATTTTGCTTCGCTAAATATTGTAGTTTGTAGGAGTATCAGCTGATCTATTTCTTTATATTCAAGCGTGTGTTCAAAACTATCTGATGAAAACTATTTTCAGAGTCCGAGAAATGTTCCGAATCAAACGAATTTAAAACGGGAATATCCTGCTTTCGCAGTTGATTTGAAGAGCTGATTGAACAACGTGATTTTAGCACTTTTGAAACTTTTTTGTCAATGTATCTAACTCTTGATCTCCTTGAAAGTGAAAAAGTAGCACGAGTTGCTTGTCTACCCATTGCAAATGAATACAGAATAATCCAAATTGTACGGCTGCCTTCAAAAATGTATACTTACCACTGTGTATAAATATCAAGTCACTATGTGCATAAAAATGCGTTTATAATACATCTGTCAACAGACAAAATATTTTGCATAAATCTCGTATCTAATACTAAGCGAAATCATACTATATTAGGGATGCAGTATAGATGGCTGTTTATATCTCTTCTTCTTT